>JAQISU010000227.1:1302500-1332500 GCA_029339505.1 Unio delphinus | reverse complement strand
ATTGCCCGGTTCGAGTAAATATAAGTGGTGAAATTTATAGATGAAATATATAGAGATCTGAGCAGATATATAGAGCAAACAAACACGAGCCCCCATACATTTAAACAAACAATTTAATCAATTACATGAAACAATTATGCAAAGTGAGGAGCCCCGAGTGGCCAAGTGGTCTAAAGCGCTTTCCGTTACGGATCACTGCCATCTCGCCTCTGTCTGCGTCGGTTCGAGTTTCAGATTTGGCCAATGTGGGATAGCTGAAAAAGTTTGCCAGTAGCTTCTCGTGGGCCGGTGGTTCTTTCCGGGGTTTTCCCCGGGTTCTTCCTCCACCATTAATACTGGCCGCCATGTTTAGCCTATCGTGTGCTGACAAATGGCGTTAAACCCTACACAAACAACTATGCAAAGTGATTACATTAAAAATTTCTCAGCTTTTAGAAAACAAAACTTTCTCAAATTACAAACGAAAGCACAAATGGATTTAAATAAAATTGCTGATCTGTTTACTGAAAGATTTAGTTCATCATAGGATCGAGTGAACAATCGAAGTCAACGTCTTATATGATTTCATAACCTGCTCTTCGGTTCGCTCGACTTTCACTGTAGCTATTCAGACGCCTGGATCTCTGGATTCCACCCTCAACAATCCGTCCCAAGATACTAAATATCTATACGTAGCAGGATTGCATCATTGGATTCTACTCTCAGAATTTTCCCGTGTAAGATTTCACTCTCAGATTATACCTTTCTGGTTGCACTCTCAAGATTGCACTCTCAGGACTATTTTCTCCCTTTGCTGTAAACGTCCACCCAAAACAGTTCGCCTGATTGCTTGGATGGATAACAGTTTTTTTTTACGCGGGAATTTCTTGCAAATTCCTCAGAGCCTATACTGGTTTCTCTTGCAAAAAAGCTTAGACTGATTAAAATTTCCGATGAGGCGATATACAACCTAGGAAATTTGGTGTGGCCAATCATCAAATGCTATTCGTTTATGCAACCGCTACAAGCAAAACAGGAGCGCTCAGAATACCGTAAATTCTGCATCACAAGCATTGTGGAATACTTCAAGAAGTTTGACATTGACGCCAGTCCAAACAATTAATGGAATTGCTTAAAAAATTCAGAGTTTTCAAATGACAAAACCAGTTTACATAACTAGTTACTGCTTCAGTGTCTTTGGTGCCATATATCACTTTCGCAAAATATTACTTATAGAGAGTTTATGGGCAAATTTTCTTTTATTCGAAAACAGCATTTTTGAAAAACTAACTCGATTTGAAACAATGTTTTGTTTCGGTTTTAGTTCTAAGCAATTTTTCGTGGAAACGATGTAGCACATGAAATATACTAAAGTACTTACTTCAACTGATTTTCGTGTCTGAATTTCTTAAGAACTTAGACCAGCTTGTCAATTTGGATCAGAGGGAGTGAGATTAAATTGTTAATAAAGAAAAAGTCCGAACCTATCCAAGTATATGTGATGTAGGAGATCGTTTAATCAAATAGACTTCAGATCCGTAGTAATAGTAGCGCAAGATCCACGCTGTCACTGATTTAGAAAATATAACTGCAAAAACCTAAACGCAAAACTTTGTTAACCACGATGTTAAACCGGTAAGACATAATTCATAGCCTACCCAGTGGCAGCGCCAGGTTTCGAGGCGCCCGAGCGCAATCCTCTTTAGAGACGACTATTTTTGCTACAGAAAATAGATTTTATGTCAGTTGCTAATCTCCCTCCTCTGTTGCTCCACTTCCTCAATATAACTTTATCAAAGAATTAAGGTGAAGGTCCAATGCAATGAAAAGTTCATTTATTTTTTTTAAAAGAAAAGTAAGAAAGAAGAAAAAATAAGCTCTCACCAACACACCCCCTTAGCCTGGCAACCGGGGTAACAGCGCCCCTCCTAACACCAAACACCCACCTCGCGATGTATACTTTTATGAACGAGTTTCACTTGAATGTTGCAATTGGTATGAAGATCTGAGACTTTCATAAGCTTAAACTGTAAAACATAACCTAGTTACCACAATATTTCACCATTCTTATGTAGGTGAGACAAGAACTATATACATGTATTTTTCTGTTGTTTGGAGTGGTGCAGGGATTCTTTAAGACTTTCAGGCCACAGATACGAAAGAGTTTTGTATTTATTATATGCCTCCGTCGACCCTTTCTAATGTCTTAGATGTACAGTGCGAAGAAAGAAAAAAAAACCAGGTGAATTATGAAAGTCTGAGCCGTTGCATCTAACAATTATGACAAGCGGACGAGAGTGAAAACATCAGAATAGTACCAGTCAGGTGCGGATTGAACAATCGCATCCAACGCCAGATCATCCATAAAATTCAGTTGGTGTGTATGAAATTGATTATAGCAATTTGAGTATGAATAATCCATCTATTCAAGAGGGTAAGGGTAGTAAGTTTCTGAATTTTACATACTGCAAACCACAGCAATGTCTAAAAGGTCACGACTTTGCTCAGTATTACTAACATCAGAATTCAACCTGAATTACAGTAAAGAAGATGCGGCGTTGGGAGTACTCGGGGCCTAGGGCCGACCATGACCGCGCGGGGCCAGACTGTCGGTATATATCGATTGGTATGTTAATTTAAACACTGATTATGGCTATAAGGACGACCTTAGGCCAGAAGCGCGGAACCTGGGGCGGTCGCACTGCTTGTTATCCCAAAAGCCGTTCCAGCAGTAGTGTATGTTGCATATCGACAGTTCCGTCAAATATCGACCGACAAAGCTGAAAATATTAACCTCAGCCTAGATTTTAGTAATGTTATTCGTTGCACCACATATAATCGCAAGATACTATGAAATAGGTAAAGCAACGAGAGAATCGAGTACAGCTTCGTTCATGTTAGTATGACGTATTTCTTATCAATAAGTGTATTCCATGACGGTGCAAGAGGCAGTTTTTATGCGCAAATTTAACGCCCATTTACCGGCCCCGTCTATTTTTAAAAAAATCGTAAAATATAAAATACGAAAGTGATGTAGGTAAAAAAAAGTCCATAATTTTCGATAGCTGTATTAAAACAAAGCATTAGAATATTCACTTGACCAGAGAAGTCAATGACAGGTCATAGAAAAAGAATGTTTATACACCCCAATCTTATATTTACTAATGCATCTATCACGTTCGAAGGTCATTTTGATACCATGTGATGTTCGCTGTGCAAAAACATGCCTTTCTACTAGGCGATAATCCTACAAAACATCGTGTACTATTGAAAAATATTGTCATCCAAGCCGTTTTCTTTTAGATTTTCTACTTGCCCTGAACCAACGTGTTTACAACTGTGGCGGAGGTGGGTGGGTGTCTTATCTCTTCATCATAACTAGTGAAGAGTTGGTATTTCACTGTCTACATATTGCAGAGTAACTATGGTAGGTGTATATGCCTCACACCATTTTCAAGAACAGCACAAGCTCGAAACACCTAGTTCACAATTATATCCATATCTTTAATTAGTAAACAATAATAGTTGAAAAGTAAAACCAAAGAAATTTGGCAGGGGCCAATTTAAGAAACTGGCCTTTGCCACCTGACTTTTATATAAACGTTGGGCATTGGGGCATGTGTGGTTTCATCGTTTTCAAGAGAGGTGTGTTCGCACTGCGTGTGATATAATATTTTTGCTGAATATCAAAAATATATTTTAAGTAACGAATTCGTATGTTTTTTCTTTGATTTTATTGTCTTGAATGTTGCATTCTCCGTTGAATAAACATACAGAATAAACTCTGGTAAAGGTTTCTCGGTTAGTCTATTGTGCAAATGATATGTGTTGCCACACCAACTTGCAATTAAGCCCATCTAAAACTAAATATGAATTGGAATAAAATGAATGTAAAGATCGGGAAAATATTCTGCAAAATAAATCCGGAAAACTCCACAAAAATTTTATGGTGGAACTAAAAGAATGGTTTCATGAATCATAAGTGTTGCAGGTGCTAATAGCGTATTAATGTCCCAGGATCATTGTCACATATGGAGTGCAAAAAGACCCGGATGTTTTTACAGCTAAGGCTAAGTAACAGAATTAACACTGGCTGCAGTGGAAAATGACCTGTGATTTCCATTCATTTGAATAAAGGTTGAGTTACAGCTCCAGAATTGTTTCAACGAGTGTTCGATTATGAGGAAAGGAAGGTTACTTTTCTTAAACTTACAAAATTTCTCAGGGTATCTTGCTGAGCTGTAAACTATTTGAACTAGAAACGTGTGTGTGTGTGTGCGTGATATGGATTTTTAACGCAGCTTTAACATTTTTTCCCCGACATATCGCTACGATGTCTGCATTGATGCAGTTTATAGTGATGATTAGCACTGGGGCATCATGCCGCAGATACGTAGCTTGTTGTCCCACCAAGTCACATTATTCTGACACCAGGCCGACCAGACCCAACATTAACCTCTTAATGTTGAACGCCAAGCGAGACAGCTGTTAGTACCACTTTTGTAAGTCGTTGGTATGACTCAGTCGGGTTTCGAACCCACAACCTCCCACTTCTGCGGCGGACGCTCTGACCACTAGGCCACCGGAGCGGTGATATTAACAGTGAGAAACGCAAATCATTACTAATACTATCTCTTACCTGGGAAAAACTGATACTCAATTCCTGCTGGCCCGCACATGTTTCCGGACTGCCTGTGCTCCATTGCACACAGTATTGAACAATCTAAACTAGATTTTTGTGCATATTAAACACAACGCCCCGTTTTTATTCCCACCCCAAAGTCTCTGAAAGCAAGGATGGACATAAGGATCAATGTCATTTGCATATGTGCATTTGTAGTTTTATGTATATAAGTATGTATCTAGTTAAATCTTGCAATCTCAATATTTTCAAAGTAATGGTCCAGGAGGTAAATGTCGGAGGTTAGTGATGAACCCCTGGACTGTCTGTTGCGTGTATACGTTTGCCATTGTGTCAAGGGGCAAATTTCTGGCGATCTTTTTAGGAATACATTAGTTGAGACCAGAGAACCATTAATCAAATTATGGAGACACGCGCGTATCATATCGCTATACTGCCTTGTGTAGTAATGTTCCTGTATAGTGTGAATGGTGTTTCTAATTAGAACCGTTGTTTATCCAGCAGCCAGACGGACTGCTAGGGACATGATAGGCTTCATTTTAATGGGAAAGTTGTCAAAATTGAGAAACCGTTTTATTTCCAAAAGCAGAGTATATTCCTAATGAAAGGAATTTTTACAATTTTTTTTTTAATGTTATTGATTAAATTGTTTGTTTATCTTTACGGGGGCTCGTAGTTGTTTGATCAATATATCTGCTCAGATCACTATATCTATTTCCATATATAAGTTTCGCCACTTATCTTTACTCGAACTGGGGTAATTATATCAAGGGATAACGAGTACCAAAAATATTATTATTATTATTATTATTATTATTATTATTATTATTATTATTATTATTATTATTATATAACCCCGTAGCAGTGGGCACAAATAATTAAAAAAATATAATAATCACCCCCACCCCATGACACCCTGAATGTCCAGTAAGTGCATTTATTTGTATGGGCGGAGATCTCAGTAGTTTACATATTATGTCCTTCTGGCTAAGTCACTGAAGAGAATAGAAAAAGACCCAGGGCATGACCAAGGATCCCAGTCAGAGATACAAAGACTCGTAGGACATTGAATACAGATGCCATTTGTCAGACATGTGTCAGACATGTGAAACAAACAACTCTTGATATCTAATACGTGTGCTAAATAATTAAAAATGACTAGACCCGCCCCGTGAGGACTAGATCGAAATCAATTAGAGCTAGCTAAAGCTACAATCACTTGACTATTATTGCACACGTTTCAGGTGCATCTGAATGGGTTGTATTACACTATCCTTGCGCATCTTTGAAAGCATTGTGATGATAATTACATATGTGACAGATGCAGATAGATATATCTACAATAAAACTTCAAGGACATCATTCGAAATTGTGGAGCCGTGGTGACTCAGTGATAAGTTTTCTGGACTCGCACCCGAATGGGCGCTGATTTGAATCTTCACTTTGACCTGCCTGGGTCAGCTAGTGTGGTGTGATCTGGGCATGTACTTTACTCCAGCTGCCTCGACACTAAATAACCCGCATGTCTTGTTATGCGTAAAGCACCAGACCAAATTATACGAAATGGTTGAGAGTCAGTATGCCTGTATGGAATAAGTCTTAAGATATGACTTATGAGTACCACATTGTGTTATAGCGTTTTTGTTTATGGTTTTGGTTTCGTATTTGCTTGAGTTTTTCAATTCCTTGCATGCAAATCCGTGAGACTGAAGTACTTGAAATAAATTGTATACCGGCTGAGTCGTGTGTCTGGAACCTTGTACTGAATTTTGAACTGTTAAACATCTGATGCGCATTGGTCAACAAGACGATTACAGGGAGAAACGTTAACGTGGTATATCGATGTCAAGGCCTTCGGAATAAGATTTGAATAACATTATCATAAATGACAGCTAAATGCTAGAATCTTCTTTTAACTGTACTACGTGACATATAGATGAAAACCTTCGGCAGAATTTAATTTTAAAAATATTGTTTTAAATAGTCATAGAATGACATTTTATCACGTTTCTAGTGAAGCGCGTGTTTTTTTGTGCTTCGTACTTGCAGATAACCGGAAGAAAATAATGAAAATAATGAAAACAAAATTAACTATGACGGTTTGCAAAAGAGTAAACCGAGAAATTTATATCCAAATATATACTGTTTTGACCTCGATGTGAACGGAAAAATAGCTTATAAAATATCACATGTAAACTTAATCCCTGTCTCATATATGATGCCTCAGTAATGAATAAATATTAAACTAATTTGGAGTCCGTGATACATGATATCTGAGTGGAATTTTTTGTTTAAAAACCCTCATATTACAACTAGACAATTACCGTAACAGGAAGAGTGAAAGAAATATATTGTTTACCAACACCTTAACAAATTGCACTAACTTAAGCTGCACGGCAATTTATTATATGTCAGCAGTTCTGATCAAGGTGGAATGTATAATTCGTAATTTGTATTCTAAATTGGTATATGCGATGGGAAGATAAGCTGACTTGCAAACCATTTGGAAACCAAGAGCATCATAGAGAAAATAATCAGTCAAAAACACATCCAGCGTGGCAGGATGAGATATTTAACGATACGAAGATGTGAATAAGAAACGAATGTAACGCTCAAAATGAGAATTACCAAAAAGCTGGTAAAGTTGTTGATTAGTCGACCGATTAGTCAGCGTCCTTAATGTAAAAAAAAAAGCTTACACCACATAAACAAACAATTTTCATAGTTCTGTTTACGTTTTGGACTCACCAAATAAAATGTGTATCTGTAATACAGATTTTAACTTATGTACGAAAATCAAATCCTAGATGAACAGGTTACTAAGTACACAAACTGACACGCAGTGCACGCATATGCACAATAACATGTTGCAATCTGTAAGTTCATTATAAACATTTTTGACTTCATCGCTTATGCGCTAATAATGCTGAAGGACTTGGGCGGTATAAATGGTGTACTTTTTGATGTTTAGTCAACGATCAAAACATTGCTGAATAACTTTAACTAAGACCTAAACGAACTGTTGCCGTTGACGCTGTGTGTTGCTCTTCATTAACGTTAATTCGTCTAAGTTGGAAATAAGCATAGTATGACTCCATGGTCTTAAACTAATCTTAAACTAAACAATAGAAGAAAAAATAAATATGCAAAAACCAACAATTTTTCTGTGATATTCAACACAAAAGTGTATGTTCCTAGAATATAATATATAAAAAATTAAAAAAGAGCTTACGGTATTGTGAATTAAATCCCAAATAGTCATAAACGTTTTATCACAAGTTCAAATGTTTAACGTTCAAATTGAATTCCAGTGGTATTTCAATTATAGTGCAATACTGAAAGTGTAAGCCCTACTGTGGTTATGTGCCAATGACCTGAAGTGTGTTGATGTGCAAACAGTCTTTTTATATATCATAAAAATGTAATCCATAAATAATCTTGTCTGAAATCATCACTATTATTCCAAATTAATATTCTAGTCCAAAAATAGTATAGATGAGCACTTTGTATTTCCGGTGAATATTATTTGAAGAAATTTCACCCAGTGAAATATTAAAACAAGAAAATGACTGATTTTTTCTCAGATGCAAACAACAAAATGAGAAAATTTTAAATGAACAATACAGTATTACAAAAACATCTATTTGATTTTGGTCGCATTTACCATTTTCTGAAAATCCTGTCACTTAATGGGATTTTCCATTCTAGAACATTCTGAGGTTAGAATATAGATCGTATCTTTTAACTCAAATTTAGGTAATCACGTTTACATTAATAATGATCTAAATACTTAATCCACAAATCTTAGGAATTTTTTTTATCGCTTTATCCTGTTGTTTAAAATGTTCTGGTCAAGTAACGCACGCACGCACGCACGCAACACACACACACACACACACACACACACACACACACACACACACACACACACACACACACACACATATATATATATATATATATATATATATATATATATATATATATATATATATATATATATATATATATATATATATATCTAAGAAGTAACAATAAATTGTATATACCTTTGCCTGGCACTCGGTCTGTCTAGATCTCTTGGAGTCATGAGAGAGCCTTGTTAAACGAGATTACCCGATTACCCTGCTTTGATAACTTGCAAATCTAATATCGGTTTTGAAAGTGGTTACATTGCAGAATACCTTAAAATGTGCGCTTAGGTTCAATTTATGAGTTTTCTGAATTTAACTATAGGTCAGACAATTCCGTCTCGACGACATCTAGCGGATTTACAACTCAGTTATTACGAAAAAGAAAGAGTTCTAAGTTTGTCTCTGTGTGAAACAACATGGAAACTGTACATGTTTAAAACACCGAAGTCTTTTAAAAGTATTGCATACAAATACACATAGCAAGTATTAAAGTGTTTTATTTGGCATACCAAAGAGACAAATAAGTTCTTTACAGAGACGGGTTCCAACAGTTCTCCTATTAGCAGTCAAAGTAAATAAATGTGGTTTTACTCTGAAATACAGGTACTAGTCAAATTGAGAGAGAGAGAGAGAGAGAGAGAGAGAGAGAGAGAGAGAGAGAGAGAGAGAGAGAGAGTTTTTTTAGATTTAACTACGCGTGAGTGTAACCTTGATCAAAAAGACGAAAAAAGTGAACAGTACGCGAAATGGAAAGAGATAATTTACCGTTATTATTACACCTGATCATTGATTAGGAAAGTCTGAGTGCTACCTTGATTGAATACGACGAAAATATGCTTGAGATGGTTTCTTATATTGACAGAGAATAATATACAAAGTGCAAATCTCAAATGAATGAATTTGTTTAACCAGTTTTGATGGAGGGTTAACAAAATTACTAGGTTAAAAATACTGAGGATGAACTGGCTACCCTTTTGTAACTTTATACCTAATTTTGCCTTTTTAAACTTGAATATCTAGAGTTATATAACAAATTCAGGTCATCTGGACATGCTAGTAGTTGTATAAGGCAATCAGGAAACATACTAAATGAACATTACGCCATAGCGGCCGCAGGTTAGTATGCAGCGGGGACATGCGGAAATCCTATGCAAAAATTGTCCATAGGTTTAAAGGTGAATGGTATTATGGGGACAAACCTTTAAAGGGACAAAGGGTAGGAAGTTTATGGTGACAAGGGAAAGTTTAATGCTAAAAGTCTTTATCTACAATTCAACACATGTCCTTACTATCCAGAAGAAAATACTTATTATTAATTTCATATACTATCCCAAAACTACTTTTCGATACTATATAGCTACTTGTTTTTATTAATATCCAATTCACACCACTACTATCCAACGAAAACGGTGGGAGTATTTATCCATACACCTTATACATCATCATCATCATCATCATCGTCGTCGTCGTCGTCGTCGTCATCGTCGTCATCGTCATGATCGTCATCATCATCATCATCAGCGTCATCGTCATCATCATCATCATGTAACCCGTAAAGAGGTCGCTGGGGCACCACAGTCGACTTTGCAACCAATTATATCGATCTGTCACTATTCTCTACTGCCCTTAGAGAATCTCCAAATCCCATGCCTGTCCACTCTTTGATGTTGTCTTCCCACCTCTTTACTGTCTGCCTCTTGTTCTGCACCCATGCACTGTGCCATCCATGCAAGAGTGCTTTTGCCAGTACAGATGATCTTGCGACATGAGTGTACCACTTCAGTTTACGATTTTGTACAGTGGTCAAGAGGTCTTCATACGGTCAATATATGAGATGCCCAATATCTTGTGGTAACATTTTATTTCGAACGTTTGAATCCGTCTTTGTATATCTGATATTAGCGTCCATGTTTCACAAGCATACAAAAAGATTGATATGACAATGAAGCGCATGAGGCTTATTGGAACTACAGGTAATGTTGGTATCCTTTCATATTGGTCACAAGCTTGTTATTGATGCTATTGTCTGGGCAATCCAGCAAAATAGTTATGGTTTGGAGCCCTCATCTGTGATAATTGATCCCTAGTTTTTGAAGCTTGTTTGTGACTCTTTCCAGATTCTGTCCACTGACCTTTATTTCTGAACTAATGCCATTGGTGTTGTTTGCCATTGGTGTTGTTTGCCATTGGTGTTGTTTGCCATCAGTTTCGGGGAGGGGGAGGGGGCGCCGCTAATCTCCATTACCGTATGCTGTGGAGGTTGTGTCGATGAGCTCAATAAAGTCAGCCAGTTCTTTTTCATCTCTTGCTAAACCATCAATATTATCTGCGAAGCTAAGGTTGGCGATTGTTCTTCCTCCGATGATGACAGTGTCCTTAGGTCATGCAAGGCATCCTCCATGATCCTTACCAGGAATATACTGAGGAGTGTAGGTGACAGCATACAACACTGACTCTGCCATTGGTGTTGTTTGCCATTAGTGTTGTTTGTCATTGGTGTTGTTTGCCATTGGTGTTGTTTGCCATCAGTTTCGGGGAGGGGGAGGGGGCGCCGCTAATCTCCATTACCGTATGCTGTGGAGGTTGTGTCGATGAGCTCAATAAAGTTAGCCAGTTCTTTTTCATCTCCTGCTAAACCATCAATATTATCTGCGAAGCTAAGGTTGGCGATTGTTCTTCCTCCGATGATGACAGTGTCCTTAGGTCATGCAAGGCATCCTCCATGATCCTTACCAGGAATATACTGAGGAGTGTAGGTGACAGCATACAACACTGACTCTAACTGTTGTTCGCATCTAATCTTATATGCTGACATGGATGAGGACAGCACTAATGGCTTTGTCGTAGAGGCGTTCAACAACCTGCACCAGGTTTGAGCTAATGTTGTACTTTCTCATAGTTGTCCATAATGCCGCATGCCATACTCTATCAAAGGCCTTTTTTAAATCTATAAAGGCGTGGCATAGAGTCTGCAAATGTTGAAGGTATTTCTCACAAAGGAGTCTGAAATTGAAAGTTTGTTCTGTGGTGCTCCTTTCTGCTCAGAACCGGGCCTGTCCTTCAGCAACAAATTTCTTTGCTTGAGGCTTTAGTCTGTTGACAATTATTTTCAGCATGATTTTGCTCGGGTGACTGTTCAGATTGATGGTTCTGTGGATGTCGGCTTAGCTGTAGGTTTCCCTTCTTGAGGAGCACGACGACCGCGGATTGAGTTTATGTGGTGGGTCATTCTCCTGTCTGCCATATCTTGTTGCAGATTGTTGTCAGCATTGTGATTGTCTCTTCTCCTCCTGCTTCAATGGTATGTTGTCTACGCCAGCTGACTTTCCTTTCTTAAGTGACCTAACTGCAATTTCTACTTCTTCACGAATAATGCGTTATCATCAATTTCTTCTATCTGGGGCAATTTAGTATTGCTGAATCTCCTTTGGTCTTATTACTCTACAATTCAGAGTAGTAATCTGTCCATCGCATGTGGATCTCTTGAACTTCTGTGAGGCATTTTCCTGATTTTTCTTGGATGGGGTAGTTTGTTTTTGTTTATTGGTGGTGATATCTTCTACCAGCTTGATATGCCATTTTCCAATTATTTCTACTCAGTATTCGATTTTCAGTATTGTCTTTATTTATCCAAGATTTCCTTGCCATTTTCATGTTTTTCTGATCGCGTTCCTTATCTCTCTATATTTTCTATCTCCTTCATGATCTCTTTTTCACTTTTTCGGTTCTCTTTTTTATCCCATAGTTCAAGGACATCTTTTGTGACCTAAAGTATCGTTGTTCGAAGATTTTTGCCAATGATCTCGTTAGCTGTGCTAGTCACAGCTTTTTAAATATGAAGTTTTTTATATAGGAATTACGCACCATTTTCTTCTTCGTACAAGAAACAACTTTCCTCACACACACACACACACACACACACACACACACACACACACACACAAACGGAAAACGAACGGGACTCTAACCTACTTTAACTAAACATTTAGTTGCTTTGTACTGAATAAAACCAATGTTTAGATGCGAAAACAAGTTCCATAATATAGGTTTCCTGATTTTCTTCATATCTGGAGAGACATATCTTTAATAAGGTTTGGCATGAAACATTATCAAGGGCGAAAATATATAAATGGCAAGATGCCACCGATATGATGTCAATATGGCGTACGTGAGCTTTCTAGTTAACATGACTGAATATATCTTTATACTGAGTCTTTAGTTTTATTCTTACAGCGTGAATTTTGCTACACCACCGCCATTCTTTTTTTTGTTGGTCTGTTGTATTTTAGGAGATTTGGAATATTTAGCTTCGGCATTTGGATCAGATTTAAAATATGAACAAATGGTGACAACTCCTAAACAACCACTTTCATCAGATTTCAGAATAACATATTTTTGGTGTGAATATTTATTCTGCGATCCGCCGGTTGTGATGCTGCTGCTTTATGTCTTTCAATAAAAGAAACCTTATAGTTTGATGCAGATGTAAATGATACCTTGACGAACTGTGAAAGTAACTATCGTATCATTTCTTTGTAACTCGTTTCTAAGAAGCGTGTGATCGTACTTGTGCATTTTGTTTGCGACTGATCGCACACAACGCATGAATTAATGTGACAGGATATTGAGATTAAAAGGATAACATGTTGAAAACTGTTTGAAGGAAAATAAGTGAATGGGGATCTTTAAAGCAAAATTGATACTAATTCTCAAAGAATCGAGAGTGGTATATGTTATGAATCTATGGTGTTAAAGAATGTAACAGAAAGTAGCAAAAACCATTAAGTTTTGCAATTTAAAAAATAGAAAATTTTAGTCTCTAAGTTCTGCAACGAAAGTTTAAAAATTTAGTATTGTGAACTAAATCCAAGAAATTCCTAAACGTTCAGTTAAAAGTGATCTGACTGAATTCCAGGTATTCCTGAACGTTCAATTAAAAGTAATATGACTGAATGCAAGTTATTCCCAAACGTTCAATTAAAAGTGATCTGACTGAATTCTAGGTATTCAAAAACGTTTAATTAAAAGTAAAAAAATAATATGGTGCTCTGTCTGAATTCTAGAACTTGAGTACGCTGATGTACGTGTTTGTGGGTGCTAAAATGCCAACAGTCTTGATGAATAACAATGATATTGTCCAGAATGTATTTCAGTTATATAACATTACTCCCAAATTGATGTTAGTCCAAAAGACATATGAGCACTTTGTAACTCCATAAAATATAATTAAAAAACTCTAAAATTAAATCTAAGCGCAAAACCAAATATATTTTGCATAAAATAAGAACAGTATTAGGAATATGACTAATTGTTCACTTCTCTCCTTTTATACATCTCGACTGTATGTTGCAGCTGATCTCCTCTGATATATTTCACAATTGATACATAGTCATTCACTTGATTCTATCTCAGAATACAAACTGGCGGAAGCAGGAAACAAGTAATAATATTCTGTCTACCCAACATGAAATAAACCTATGACTAAACTACAAGCAAAATAACTTTTCGTGATAAAGTTATGGCTCCCTTATCCATACCTTAAAATCCTCTTCAGCTTAATCTTACTAGAATTCGCAGTGTATTCTTGTGCAAAAACCAATAAAATCTTCCGTAGGTGCAGTGACTTCAGAAAAGTAAACAATGTCGTTTACATTATTTAGTCAAATTTAAATACTTCTGCAGCAGTTTAGTTCCCAGACGGAATCAATTAGTTAGTCATTAGTCCAATAAGTGTCCCGTGAAAATCTATTTCATGCAAAAGGTTTATTTTGAACATGATATATCGGTAATTGCGTATGAACCAGTTTTAGACTAACCCGTGCAATCAGTTGAAAAACAAATGCCATTTTATCTAATAAAACAGTAGCATTATGTTTGCATACAATATTGATAAGTTACTGTATTTGCATAAGAAAATATGAACGAATTTATTTTTTGATGGATACTGCATGATCCGTGGGAGTGCAATATCCATCGGAGAAAACGATTTCATATTCTCCCCTCCCATACGCATTCAGCAACCATACTCAATTTCTTATTCTACCTAAGTCTTAATTATAAAATATACACTACAAAAACCAAAGTAATTGAATTTATGCTAATTTTTAATAAGAAAAACAAATGTAGATTATTGGATATACAATAACAATATTAATGCGCACATAGCACCGCCCAGCGACCTTTGAACTTAATAAAGCGCTGAACATCAGTTTAAAAAACAAATTGGCATTTAGGTTTTCCTAAATTTGAAATACAGAGATATATTGAGAATGAATGAGTTTTTTTATCCTACTCAATTGCGCTGGTTATGGCATGGATTTGTTTTAGTTGTGTCAATTCCGTACAAAATACGTGTGTCTGATTTGATCTTGACTCAGCTGTATGTGTGTTTCTGTTCTGTCATTGAATGTTTGGAATCATTATATACATGGTAGGAATATGAATTCTTTCATTTATAATTATCAAAACAAAAGTCAATGGCATATAACGTTCATTTCATTTTGAGTGCAATAAGTTTATTGTAGTTGGTAATGTCTGCGATATTACAGTAAAATTTCGAAATGTGTTATCAAGCTTAAGAACCATAACATTTGTTCATGTAGATTTTCAGAAATACAAAGTACAGTTTGTGAAAATTAAAGATGCAAAAATGTATGTCTTTTGTCATTCTTATCACTAGCTAAATAAGACATGTGTAAGCTTGGTCACTTGCATCCTCTTTGTAGGGATCCGAGCTATGATATGACCTGTATGACGTCTCTCGATAGCTTAAATCCGAAACATCTTATCAACAAACGTAATACGGAACATTTTGAAGCAGCTTGATTCTGGCAATTCAGTCAGCCAGCGGGGAAAACAAATTATTCGTCGTCTTGGCTTATCGACTTTGGGGCCCTTACTTTTCTACCAAAACTTCAGTCCCAATTTTCCGAAAATATAGTACTTTAAGTATAAATTGGTACGTCTCTGATAGAAATCCGACGAGCCCTTGCGCTCAATATGCTTTTCTATGCTAGTTTTAGATACCCCAGAGAGCACGAGTGATAGTCTAAACCATTCCATAAACGAAACATTTCGAACATTTATCCTAATAAAACTGTTTAAATGATCAGAATGTTATTTTAAATACTGCATCTCACTTTTGTTGTAACCATGACGAATATCGATCGCGTTAATTCATTTCTTTGAAAGGTTCATTGATGACGCAGGAAACTCGTTTACACTGTACACTTTATAATCTCCACTTTCAAATAGATAAAAACGCTGCGTTAGTGCATCCACGAACAAATCTAATTAACTAGAACCTAAGGCATCCACTACATGAGTGTACATGGTTTACTTACAAAGTACATGTAGGTCCTAATACGCTAAAAAAATTTAGGCACACGTGTCGTGCACGTGCACGCAATATCAAGATGTTCAGTATCGAAAAATATTGCAAGTTTCTGATAATGTAAAATTAACGAAATTATGAGTTTCGAAGCGTCATGGGAGGAAGAAATACGTTCGTAAATGATGCACCAGCGCAATTATATCATCACTTAGACTATGCTGCAGTTCAGCTAGAAATTATGCCCAAAAAGTTTTCGGTTGTCAATTTGGAAAGTATCACGAACAATGTGAAGCTCCGCGTTTACTGAGACGTTGAAAATATCACCATTACGTTTGTTAATTGTACGAGTCCATGCACTGTGCAAATACCTAAAACTCTACCGTCACATATGTATCGATTGCATGCAGGTTTTAGAACCGATTGTAAAATTTTAGAGAGACTATTCTACAATGAACTAAACAATTCAAACCTATGGTATTGAAGACAATAGTTATTTTAGATCAACGAGTCATGTCTGTAAGAATAAAATATTAAAAGTCAAGTTTGAAACCAATGTTTAATTCGATGTTGAATGTATCTGTGCTTCAATTGCTTTTAGTGTCATAGTATGTCTGTACTACTACTTAAAGCTAGCGTTTGTGTTGAACTTCATTTTAACGATCCCTAGTCTATATTAAATCTTTCGAAACTACCACTTACGGCCATTTATTTTTCTACTTCAGTGCCAATGCAAATGTAGCTATTGTAAACATTTTCTCCAAATCAATTAAATCTTGTCTGAGTATTTTCAACTGTCTGTTTATTTTCTCAACGCTACCTTGATAGCGCCTATGCTATGTACCACTTCAGGAGCACCATAATTTTAGTATCAGTATTAGGTTTAGTATTCTCATTGCGCAATTTGTTCTAATTTGTTCTCAATGAATAAACAATCGATTCTCGTTTGATTTATTTATTCAGATCTGGTACTGACAGATAGCGTGTTGCTTTCAATTATATGCTTGCGCTTTTAGTCAAGTTACATTTATTTATAATGTCATCGCTTCGCTTATCGCTAAAATCATTAATTCTCTGTAACTCTCGCAACGCATTAGTTGTATACATGATCTGACCATTCAGACCAGTAACTTTTGTGCTGCTAAGATAATTCATTAGCATTCTAAGCAAGTTCTTATGTGATTTCTCCAGCTGAATTTGTAGAGTACCATAGAATGTCGTTGCTTTTTTCTCCATCTATTCAGCATCAATTTTAGTGCTTATAAATGAGCGGTTATTGGCATATAATAATGAATTGAATCGGATAGAAAAAGTACTGAGCTTCTATTTTATTTCCTGTTCTTGGTAACTATTTTTTCGTTGCTTTGCGATTTTTCCGATTCGTTCATTACCATTCCCTTTACAGTATCCGTTTATTTATTTTGAACTAGCACCTGCGTGTCTTAAAGTCTTTCAAATTGCTTTCGTTTAAAGTGTTTAATCCCCGGTTATGAATGCTTCTTAATATAGATATTTTATTTGCTTCATCAGTTAATTTGTGAGGATTACATAAATTGACGATACACACTGTTCTTAGATCTAAGTCACTTAGTGCTGTAGATTTGCATCTGTTTTGTCCATATTTAATTAGCTCACATGGACCTCGAAATGATCTATTTCTAAACAATATGTACCTATGTATTTCACATACAAAACACACATTTTAAGCATATGTTTAAATTATGTTGTTGTGCCATCTTTATCTCCTATGCTGTCAACCTGCGAAATGATAACTCTAATTATTCGTGACTGCTGGTAAAGACTAGAGTAAGAACAACAATAACCCTTATAGTATTTACTTGGTGCAGGAAAATGAATAGATTTTATTATACCAGAACACTACAGAAATTACCTGGTTTCTTGATTCCTGCATGGTTATATGGTCATTGAATCCAACATTTTGAACAGTAGGTGGTTTTGCACATAACGTAATTTTTACTCTGAGTGAACATAAGTTATGAGCTGCTTTTCAAACATTCAATATCGACATTTCCTTGGACGTCACTACTTACAGTCATTTTGTCTTAGACTTTTCAGGCATATCTTAAACTTGTAACATGCATTGGAAATTTAGACTCTTCGCTTGTTTTCTGTGCATTGACGTATAATAGATTGTGTTAGTTCATCGAATTGTTCCAACTGATCACTGTAATTTACGCCATAATGAAATGGATAAGCTGACGTCAGTAGGATTGGAACAATCTGTTGCATTTTCAGGACGTGACCCATTTGTAATGTAGCTCTCTTAAGCTGTCTGTTCATTTACCAGTGTTTCCCTTAAATTACATCCACAAAGTTTTTCGTACGATGGCAGTGCTAAGTAATTTTCCTTGACTGATGTGATTACTCTGGCGAAGGTTAGTATAAAACCTTTACCAGTAGTCATTCCAGCCATTTTAGATTAACAGAATCTAGATGTTGAAATACTTATACCTGCTGAAACTGATTCCATTAACGCCTCTACCCTATCCAGGGCTTTGTATATCGTTCTGTATTTCTTGTTCATGCCTTTATAATGTTAGATCTCCCTCATCCAATCACCTTTATAACTGTAATTCGGCGAATATGGACATGTTTATGTGTGGAGAAGATAAAAGCATGACATACATGAATAAAACGTCTTCAAAGTTTTGAAAGATTTAAATATCAAGCAAATGGGACATTATAATAATGCTGTCTTCTGTATAATAACACGGGGCGTGATTGTTGAATCGCTTAAGATTGACACGGAAGAACATAAAATTCATGCTACCTAGCGATAAATTCGATATGACACACGATAATTATCCGATTGGACCAGACAATCCCATCCATCATCTGTACCAGAGATACTGAGATTCAAAACAACAGTAGTGTCAAACCGGCACCTTAAAATGAATTAATAATTACATAAATGAAATGTAGAATAAATTAATCAATTATTTACATGCAAAATACATATTTACCTTTTGAACAAAATGGTAGAACAAAATGGCAGAACTTCCTTTCCTTTGAAAAGATTAACCTCGACAGGAAAAGGGAATATAATTAAGGGGATATATGTGATGTAGATTTAATTGCATTGTTTGTTAATGTAAATATGTATCGAATAGTTGGCTTTAACTAATAGCTGACCTTATCCAAGATCGGTGAAAGTTTTGTAAACAACACTGAATAACTATTAGGGTTATTGGAGTACAAGACAATTGAATTTCTCCACAACGCTAGAATCTTGTGTACGTGATGCTTATCGTTGCAGACCTTCTAATTTTTATTCTAGAACAATTAATTTGTTACCTATGTGGATTTTTATGTCAAAGTCTTCTATATGATTCTTGTTAACTGGAAAATAAGTCATTTGTGCAATAACATCTGAAATCAATTTGTGTTTATATTTTTGTTGTACAGTATTTTGGTTTGGGTGAAATTCTATCATTCAATGTATTCTTCAGTGAAAATACAAAGTGCTCAAAACAAATATGGTTAGACACAGATACTTATATTTATTGTTATAATTAAAAATGTGGACATATTTTGGATTGTATCCATCTAAAGACTGTTGGTAAATTGCCACAACATAGACCATCACATACACACCAACATCTTGAGCTGAATTTTATTTTGAAATACCACTAAAAAGTTTATTTAAACTTTAATCATACACATGTTAGAAATTCCAGGATTGTTTGGGATTTAATTTGCAATACTGAAAGTGTTTACACATTTTACTTTTATATTCTTTGGGAGCGAAGCTAATTATTTCTTGAATTTAATAAAGATCATAGCTAAACTCTATTTTTTATTACTTATTGTAACACCATTTACCTGTAATATGTAGATATTGTCAAATCAAACGAAGACCATGAGTTTAGACTTGAAATGTGTACACACTGGCTGAACAGATATCAAATACATCATCAAGGTAAAACAAAACACCTGAAAAATGTTGTATGACAAGAACAGTTGGAACATCTTCAGAGTACACGAACCCAAATAGTTGGAATCTAGAACAGTTGGAAAGTAGTTTCAGAGAAACAGCTGGAATAAATCAATTCCAGAGTAAGCGACAACTCATCGATATGTGAAGGTTTAAACAATCGCTCAAATAAAAGGGTGTATGTTATAAGTATGATGTCATCTCTGGTGCTGTATCAGATTCCAGCCTGTTAGCAGAGACATTTGGCCAGAACTTTAATGCTAACATTCTGGATATTTGAGTCAAGAGACTAACTCAATTACAATCATTCATAGATATTATTAAACAAGGCTTAAACATTTGCCCGATTTGTTTCTGGGATGGTTTAGCTAAATTCTCAGCAGCAGCATTACCTGGAATAATTTGTTTTCCTGGTTGTCCAGTAGAGTCTTTCGTTGTACATAACTGATTGTTCATCAATATTGGAGTAATTCACATTAGTATTGATGATAGAGTTTAATCCCAATTTAAACAAGTCGCTGGAGTTTTGTCACGTGTTGATGTATTGGATTATATTACCCATTTTCATCATCAAATCATAAAGTAAAAAATCACCATCAACAGCAGAGTCCAATTCCACTTTTGAATTTGCTATGGACAGCATGAATCGTACCATAATGTTTTCATCTCGATCCCAAAATTTGAACTTTATCGATATTCTATTATTCGTATGATACCGGATTTCGGTAAAAGGTGTGTTCTGAACCTGTGCGCCAAAGATGCAGATTTCGGAGTTTCTTTTTCCTTATCAAAGTTGATTATGCAGTCGCTTAACTGATAATCTCATATCTTTTTCTCCTCTAGCTGCTTTACGCGCATGTTTAAGTAAATAAATTTATAATCCGCTGTTGTTACCAAACCTGCCATATGCATGTTTCTCTTCAAACTATTGTACAATTCATTATATATATATATATATATATATATATATATATATATATATATATATATATATATATATATATATATATATATATATATATATATATATATATATATATATATATATATATATAATTTCAATAGTAGATACTTTTTCCTCTCAATTTCTTGGTCTTCAAAATATTTTCAATTTTGCATGTGTCATCATGTTTGTCCTATAGTGACACATATTGCTATAATACGTGGTCTTTTTATCGTCTGTAATAAAGTCTTCCGATTCGTAAAGTAATACATTGACAATTATTACTTGTTCTATTTATAGCATTTTTTAGGTGAAATCAGGAAGATATCCTTTTGCAAAATTGTCTTGTTTTGGGTAAATCCTATTGTTTTGCCAACTCTGAACTATATTTGTTTGACAAAAATAACCAAATAAATCAACCCATTCCTTGAACCTATTGTTGTATTCGCTCTCCTTCAAGCTGTGTCATGTCTATTGATTTGTGATGAGTGATATTTTACCGTTGGAGTAGCTGTCATAAAATGTCAACCCATACTTTGGTCTCAAGGTAAGATATAATACTTTGGTCTCAATGTAAGATACACACTTGTAAATTCGATTCTTCAGTGCTCTGTTAAAACTGTAAATTAAACGACTGATGCTTTTTGCCTCCTAGTACGCTAAAAAAAGTATCTCACTGGTTTCTTTGTACAATATCTTGTTATTCATTGTTGCAAAACTGGTACCTTTCATCGAACAGAATATTGTCAATCTTTCTTTTCTATCTTTGACTATATCTGTCACCGTGTGTGTATGTAATGGCAATGTAATCTTTCTAGGTTTAGGTCTATGAATCCATTATATTTTCAAGTCATTTATCACTGTCAGTATGTATTTGTAGCCATTATTTTATATTTGATATACTTGGATGTGAATAATATCAGCTTGCCACTGATCATTTGTTTCGATAACAGACCCGTCTGAAGACAAATAGATTTCTAGCTTGTGAAACGCGTAGAATGTTGTTCAGCTGACCAATATTTCAATTCAGTATATTTTATTTTACTTTTGCGCTGTTTTACTTGTTCCCACGATTTACTGGTGTTTGTGTAAGATACTGCCGCTTTTAAAGCATTGTTAAACTCCTTTAGTTTTTTCTTAGTCAACCAATTCAAATAGTATACAGATATCAATAGAGTAACTCACGCTTAACAAATTCTTTTTTGGCGTGATGAACAATCCAATAGAACATCGAGTCTGCAACACATACTTGTAGTTCAATAATTTGCAACAAGTGTTCGATCTTTTCCTACATTATCCATGACTTCAGAGAGATGCCAATATTTGCCCTTCCTTCTGATTCAAAAGAGCTACGTCATAGACTGAGTTCTAGTCTGTTTTTAATCTAACATTATTTTCAACAAATTATGTATCTGTTTTGAACGCATCTTTGTAATCTGACAATGTAAATTTAGTGAGATCTCCGAATTGCGCCGTAAATTTCACCAAATGGAGATTAGCGCATTTGTCTACATCAGAAAATTAATTTAATCCTCTGGTACTGCACAGCACTAACGCTGCTGATACAGCTAATTTCAATGACTTTTCGTCTCATCAAATTTGTAAACAAATACATTGTATGTTTTGATACTGAAATCACTAATTATACATTGAACTCAGTAAATATATTATTCACAGTGTATCATTGCTGCATTCTGTGTCTTGTTCAAAGTATTACACATTATCCGTGTTGTCACTTTGTAACTATTTTAGAATTGCATTATCAATTTAAAGTATTAGCAATGTTTCAATGGCATAGTAGTGTTTCATGTATTTTAGTCGTGATGAAAGCAAGCTAAGATTGTATATTTTTTTCCTAGTTATGTAGTAGCTTTATTTTTGTGCTAGGAGTAAAGTTATAGTAACATAATATGTAATAGGTATACAATATACCGGTAGGTTATGTCATTTTAATTAAAAGTCGGTCATTGTTTTGTTTATTTGACTTACAGTGTATGCTTAAACTTTCCCAAATGTAAGTTGTAAAACGACCGGCCGTGTTTACAGCTAGACTAGGATTTTCCTCCTTAAATATTTACATTCCATTACGATGTAGATCAAAACGTGTATAAATAGCGATCTGATTAGTAAAGGATTCGATCCCATTTTAGATCAGCTGACCGATCTAATTATAGAGGATTTATTTATTTAAAATATTCATTGGAATTACTGATGTGCTGATTTGCGTTAGGATTATTACACAATGCTTTGAAATATTGTGAACTCATTTAAATATATTCTGGACTGCATCACTGTGTTATATATCGTGACATTCCAGACGATTGGGTTTCATTCGGTACATTCAATACTTTTGGGACTTATGGTACAGATTTGGGATTATCTGGGATTTAATTTACAATGCTGTAATTGTCTCTAAAATTTTCACTTTGCATTGCAGAGACATAAATTACTTGTTAATTTAACTTTAATTGTTGGTTTCACTTTCTCAATTTTAGTTGAAGGCCTTGAGTCGTCATATTCATATTTATTATTTAAAATAAAACAGTCTCCAGAACTGTCATTATTTCTCTACCAACACACTGAAGAAATACACGTAAGTATTCAGTCTTGCATATTAATATGAATTGTTTTTCACCCACACAGGGTGTAAACTTCAAGATAAATGGAATATGAAACAATATGATGAGAATGTGTATAAAAGGACCGTTTACAATAATTTAGTGGTTTTCCAGCGGGTTTCCTTGTGTGATTTTGTATGTGCGTATATGTGTGTTGTGTTCTGTTAGAATATTGAGAGAGAGAGAGAGAGAGAGAGAGAGAGAGAGAGAGAGAGAGAGAGAGAGAGAGAGAGATGTTTTTAAATGTTATATATGCTCTACCGTATTGTATCAACTTGATTGATGGAGTTGACTTTATTTCTAACAGCTCCAGGAGGGTGCAGCATATGTAACGTGTAACAGACATTTCCAGTTACAGTATTCCCGTGTTAGCACTATCATAACTGGATCGAAGTGTGCTGTTTTTTTGTGCTTGTTTGTTTGTGCGTGTCTGTTTGTGTGTGACAGAAAACCGAGTGCACGCGTATACTTGTATTGTAAATGTGAATAGTGAGCTCGATTCATTTCCATAGCAAATTATAGGATATGGGGTTTGATACAATGATTAATGCTAGTAGTACATCCATACATGTCGTTGTGGTTGGGAGATGTAAAGAAGTAGACAATGGGTCTGTGGAACAAATCTCTCGAGGAAGGCACCTATGAGTTTCTGGATTTTAAGCATTTCCATGGCATAATTTTAACCATCGAACTGTACAAAGAACTTCCTCATGGAAACGTTCTGGTTGTTTAATGTTCGTTGTCTCTCTTTTTCGTTGGCTGGGATAGTGGCAAGTACAAGAGGGATGGGTGCACTTTATCTGTTCTCTCACCTTGAATAAACGCTCAGAAATGATCTAAAACTGAGTGACTGATATCTTTAATGTAACTTGGGACGTATACAGTCATTAAAATGCTATCTGCCGCGTCCTGTCAATGAGTACAATGAAACAACGCTTACTGTTATCAATGACACGTTCTGTTAATCAATATCCTGACCTAGTTTGTGTATTGCGACTCAACATTTTAGATTAGTCTTGATCGGGATTTTGAGATTGTAGGCCTTCGCACATTAACTAATAAATCAAGCGCAATATTTATACTTTTTAATGCGTTTAAACAGTCGCTGACATTTTCAAGCTTTTTATCGAGAAAAATGGATTTTGTATAAATTATGCGCGAGGAAGAATTCAATTGTACAATTTTTATAAATCATTTATTTTAATAGTATTATCCATCTTAATAAACATAATATATAAAACTTGAGGAAATGCAAGAATAGAGAAGTACAATGAGCAGTTTAAACGTGCACTTTCCAACCATTCATTCGGAAAATATGTCCGATACGAAGCGAATAACTTCGACTTTCTGTAAGAGGCAATCGTTGTGATACCTCCTATTTGGTAAGTTTATGGCGTACGAACATTGGGATATTTGTGCAAGAACAGATTCAATCCTATTGGACTCACGGTACTAATTCAGTTCCCATATTAAACCTATGAATACATTATCAGTATAGATGTTGTGGACCTGCATATGTTTGAAACGTGCGTTCAAGTCCGCACCAACGAGTCAGGTGATAAGTTCAGTAATGAGTGTTCCCAACTCAAGACTGTAAATGGACTGAACTTTAATCAATTAAAAAATGTCTCTAGTTTGTTCACATTTAGAACAGCTCTCAAATTACACAGTTAGTACTTTCGGTTCAGTACCCGAATGTAGAATATATTCTTGGATTGTATTATTGTGATTCTACAGGAGACTATTGACACATAACTACGGCACAGGCCATCACAGACACATCAACACTTTCCTGTGACGTAGCTGGTGCCATGACGTATCTATTTGTCCTTTTCCGTGGATCCATCAACTGCGTTGAGAGGAGGCTCACTGGACAGCTACCGCCCGCCTCAATCTGAGCAGCCCCCAGAGAATAAGGTGCCGTTCCGCCACAGTTCGTCTGCCTTACTGGTCCGTATGTCTTAAGTTATGCGAGTACCTGACAATGCGGACTGCAACTATTGCACCAAGAAACAGCAAACGAAAACCAACCCCAAAAAGCTCCAATCCTCAAGCTATGTACCTGGAATATCCGAACCATTCTGACTGGACTCTCAGATGTTCACCAGACAATCAGCGATGTTCGAAAGACTTCAGTCATCAATGACAAACTTGCAAGACTCCATGTCGATATAGCAGCGCTACAGGAGACACGGCTACCAGATTCCGGGTCCTTCAGAGAAGAGGACTACACATTCTTCGGGCAAGGAAAGCGCGCTTACGAAGCCAGTGAGTTTTGGTAATGGATTCGTCGTCATGAACTTTGCTGCGGATGATAGAACCCTGGCAACAAAGAAACGGTAGACTATTAGCCATATGCCTCCACACCATAACCGGGCCAGTCAATCTGAAGAGCATTTACGCTCCTACACTAAGCGCCAGTACAGTTATTAAAGATGAGCTCGACGACGAATTAAACTCGCTCATTGACAGTTTAAAAAAGAAGAGAACTTGATATTACTGGGCGA
The DNA here is from genome assembly GCA_029339505.1 of Unio delphinus. Taxonomy (NCBI): domain Eukaryota; kingdom Metazoa; phylum Mollusca; class Bivalvia; order Unionida; family Unionidae; genus Unio; species Unio delphinus. Next base: position 1,306,612 of record JAQISU010000227.1, on the reverse strand, counting down.
CTTCAACGCTAGGGTCGGTGCTGACCATGACCTTTGGCCTTCCTGTCTTGGCAAGGTTTGCATTGAGAAGATGAATGAAAACGGACGGCGACTCCTAGAGACGTGCTCCTACCACGACCTCAGCATCTCCGATTCATTCTTTCAGACAAAGCCACAGCATAAAGTGTCTTGAATGCATCCCCGATCCAGACACTAACTGGATTTGATCATTATGAGACGGTCTGCCATGAAGGGTGTGCTTCTTATCCGTACCTTCCACAGCTCTAACTACGACACTGACCACTCGCTGCTGTGCTGAAAATTAAAGCTTCAGCCAAAGAAGATAGACATCTCTAGGCAAGAGGATAAACCACGCATTGACGTTAGCAACGCGTCATATCCAGACAAGGCTGAAGAATTCACTTTTTTCCTCTCAAAGACGTTTGATTCAGAACCTCACAACGGCAGTGCCAGAGAGAGATGGGATCACATCATATAGACTGTTTACAGCACAACCACGCGGATCTATGGCAAGAAGCAGTCAAAGAACAACAATTCGCTTGAGGCTAACTCCGCCACACTCACGCCATCCATAGAAGAGCGCCGCAGTGCTCACCTGGAATACAAACGATCCTACTACCAGAGGACTCTACATGCATACAGGTCTAGCAAACAAAGTGCAGAGGTTAACACGGATGTGCGCCAAAGAATACTGGCATCAGCTCTGTGAGAGCATCTAGTCATCACAGATATAGGAAACATCAGAGGCAATTGCGATGGCATAAAGAAAGCAATGCGTCCCACGAAAAAAGTGATAACACCACTGAAGTCTGTCGCAGGCGATACTATGCACGACAATGACAAGCCGATGCAGTGTTTGGTGGAGTACTACTCTGAACTGTACTCCAGAGAGAACCACGTGACCGAAGTTGACATCAACACCATTGAAACCTCCGCTCATGGCTGATCTGGACGAGAAACCTACTTTAGCATAACTGAAGAAGCATGGCATCCCAGCAGAGTCATCAAGTGCAGCTTCAGTGGGCTGCTTACACCTGCATGCCATGCTCTATCAGTGCTGGGATGAGGCTGCAGTGCCTCAGGACATGAGAGACGCCAACATCGTAACACAGTACAGAAACAAAGGCAACTGAAGTGACTCCAAAACAACTACAGGGGCATATCCTTTCCTAGCATTGTGAGTAAAGTCTGAACTGACTGCAGACGCTTGCTGACGGAGTGTATCCAGAGTCGCAGTACAGGCTCTGCGCAGATGTCCACAATCGACATGACCTTCTCCGTCAGGCTTCTGCAGCAGCAATGCAGAGAACAACACAACCCCTCTTTCTAGCCTTAATAGACATCAACATCCATCTGGTCAGCCGAGACGGACTCTTCACAATCCTGGCGAAGAGTTGATGCCCTCCAAAGCTGCTGAGCATGATTCAGTTGTTCCACGATGACATGAAAGGCACAATGCAGTACGATGGCACAACGTACAACCCCTTCAACATGCGCAGCCGGGTGAAACAGGGTTGCGTCCTAGTCTTCACGCTTTTCGGCATATTATTCGCTCTCCTGCTCAAGCATGTTTTCGGGACGTCCACAGAAGGATTCTACCTGCACACGCGATCAGACGGCAAACTTTTCAACCTGACACGACTAGAGGAAAATAGCAAATTGCGTGAAGCAGCCATTAGGGACATGCTCTTTGCAGACAATGCTGCCCTAGCCACTCACACAGAAGCTGAGTTACAGCATCTGATGGGCCACTTTGCTAAAGCAAGTAGTGAGATTGAGATGACCATCAGCCTAAAGAAAACAAACGTGATGGCCCAGACCGTGGTCCCCTAAAGCATCAGCATCGACTACGAGCTTGAGGTAGTCAGTAACTTCACGTACCTAGACACTACCATCACCATCAACATATCGCTCGATGCTGAGCTCAATAAACGGATTGGAAAGGCATCAACAACTCTCTCACGGTTGTCGCAAGAGCGTGGAACAACAGTATGCTGACCCCGACCACTAAGATCTCGGTATACCGTGCCTGCGTGCTACGCACACTCCTGTATGGCAGTGAAAACTGGACTCTGTACGTATCACCAGAGAAAATACTGGGCGTCTTTCACATGCGATGTCTCCGACAAATACTCGGGATCACTTGGAGTGATCGAGTAACAAACAACGAGGTCCTTGAATATGCCAAGAGTCTCAGCATGGTCACACTCCACCGCCAACGTTGCATCATATGGCTGGACCATGTACGTCGGATGGATGATGGACGAATCCCCAAAGACCGTCTTTTTTCGGAACTTGCCTCTGGCTAAAGATTGATGGGACGGCCACATCTCCTCTTCAGGATGTCTGCAAGCGTGACATGAAAGCCCTTGACATCGATGTCGACACCTGGGAAGAGCTTGCTCAAGACAAGCCCAACTGATGACATGATCTGATCACTGTTTCTAAAGCTGGCGAGGACAAGTAACGCTTGCTAGCTGACGAAAAACGATCTCGGAGGAAGAATAAGCAGTTTCAACACAAACCAGACTCAACTTCAACTACAGATGCTGCACAACCACCAACCGAGACATCTGTCGTGAACGCACTTCCATCGTCTTCCGAGACTAACGGATGCCAGCGTAATATAAAGAAATTAATTTCAAGTATTTCACATATAATTAGTTTTATGATCCTTTAATCACATCTTTGATATGTGTCATTTATATCTACACGATGTCCAAGAAGGATATCGATAAAGATATTCGAGCTAAATAAAAATTTTGGATTAAAAATGTCATAGTTATTTACTAGAGTTTATTGTTATGTTAAGTCCATGAGGGTGAATTTTCCTAAGATTTTCAAGAGTATCTATTTTCCGTTTTTATTTTACGTAATTTCTCAAGGAAACTATATATTGTTTCGTTGAGTATTTTTTTTTGGTGAACTGTGTTTTATGATAACTAGCCCTCACTGATAAATATTTTGCCCGGGTGTTGGTATCCGGCTAAAGGTTTCATTGCTTATTTTATCAGTGGTGTAGCTAGAAACTAGTATGCTTAAGTGTCAACACTTTCTACTTTTGTTAACAATCCAGGGGCCTCAGTTGGCTGAGTGGTCTAAAGCGCTCTCCGTTACGGATCACTGCCATCTCACCTCTGCGTGGGTTCGAGTCTCAGATTCGGCCAATGTGGGTATGTGAGAATGCATGCCAATAGCTTCTCGTTGGTCGGTGGTTCTTTTCAGAGGGTTACCGGGTTCTTCCTCCACCATTAAAACTGACCGCCATGTCGAGTCTATTGTGTGCTGAAAAATGGCACAACAACAACAACAAGCTCTCATAATGTCAACCCAGTTTATAGTGTGACCTCAATCAGCCCACTTCGGTTACAGTTTCTGGATTGCAATGTATGCAACAATTAATATACACTTAGCAAAATCATCCAGAATAAGGAACTGGTCATTTAATGGGTGGGTGGATGGCTGCTATTTTCTTTGGATTAGATATATTCGTTTATCTCAACACAATTATTTTTACCAACATGAAAATGAATTTAATACTTTTTTTCCCGCTTTAAATCAGAGCAAGATATTTTGTTCGGCTATTAACAGGTGAATTTTTGTTTAAGTTTCAGGCCTCTGTCCTAGGTCCTAACTATAAATACATTTTACCGTGAAACGTAATCCTGTATACCACGGTAATACATTTAATTGATACCCAATTCTGATTATTTCAATCCGTTATTTGTTGGTCAATAATAATAAACATTGCATCTTCCCCCTCATATTTTATTTATTTTCTTTCTTCTTGTTTATGTTTGTAGGGACGACGTTCACACAGCGGAAACACCAGAAGTCGCAGAAAAGGTGACCACGTCAAATGTACGTGTCAAATGCATGATATATTGCTAAGTAAAAGCGGGACAACACGTGGCTAGTATTTAGGATATTGATTGCAGCAATGTGACATTTTTATTTATAAGAAGACTTATCTGCAATAAACGGCAGTGTTTAACTCTTTTTTTTTCCTGGTTGTTTGTTTAGATTTTCCCATCAGATTATGGTTGACGTAGTGGATTTCAATATTTATCAAAACAATAATATATTCAGGAAGAGTTATAAATGGACTTGAT
>JAQISU010000227.1:1152500-1297500 GCA_029339505.1 Unio delphinus | reverse complement strand
GACGACCTTAGGCCTGAAGCACGGGGCCCACTCAAGAGCGGAGCCTGGGACGGTCGCCCCACTTACCACACCCAAACGCCATTCATCATTAGACTGGAGTGTCACTAATACACGTTTGACACATCATCCAAGCATTTGATATCCGGTTGTATTTCAAGTCAGTGCTATCTAGTGATAGGGTTTAAAAACTTGTGTTCAACTGAGGGGTCATTTTACAGTAAGATGTACTTTACCTTGTTATGATTTCGTAATTCTTTGCAAGCACGTGTTTATCATTTATTTTTGCGAAATAAATTAAAAGAAATATATGACATACATACGTACGTGCGTGCGCACGCACGCACGCACGCACGCACGCACACACACACACACACACACACACACACACACACACACACACACATACATACATACATACATACATACATACATACATACATACATACATACATACATACATACATACATACATGCATGCATACATACATACATAAAGAATATTACATTAGGTACATTTACCTCAAATAACGGTGATATCCGGAAACTTGCTCCTTAATATGGTTGTATTTATGGTACATACAATTAGTATATTGAGTCTTTAACCTGACATTTCGGACGTTCCTTTAAATAAAATTTAAACATTATCTATGGGGGTACGACATAAAGGCACAAATGTCATAGAGACTATCACTCCTCGTGCTCCCGCGAGTGCGTTTAGCATCATAACGTTGCATACCTGTGTTAATTGGATTGTTGATGTATATGATTGGTATTCGCAGATGTCATTAGTTATTTGTTGCCATCGCAACATATACATTTTGCACACTTGAGGTAGAAAATGTCATTAAGATTTTGATGTGACATATACCTCTTTTCTAAAGCTTAACTATATCGTAGTTACCCAGTTCTAATGAAATTGACATAAAATAATCACAATCATAAATCTTTGATGTGGAATAATATATCTCTTCCACACACACACACACACACACACACACACACACACACACACAGCGATTTTTCAACAGTAGCATTTGAAAGTGCATTTGAAGCATTATGATACATGCAGTGACCTGCACATAAAATACATCTAGTTACTCAAGTGTTGCCATTATCTAAATAGCAGTTTCCTTTACTTAATATTTTTATTTATTTCCTCAGTTGCCAAGAGACTTTAAAAAACAATATGCCGTAACAAATTTAAACTTTTGATAAGTTACTTTTGTTTACTTTTCTGAAATCTACACAATTGAAACATGCGTGCTAAGTCACTTTTTATTTACATGTCTGAAATATGAGTGGACAACGCTCATCCGGGGATTAAACTTAACAACAACATACCCAGCAGGAGAAAGCACTGATAGCTGGATCCCAGAGAATATTTTCTGATTGATGAGTACATAATACAGCAATTCATACAAAACTGCATATTCATATACACAGTTTTATTTTTTTAAACAATGATCAATAAACACAAGCACAATTGTTCAACAATCGAAAAAAAGAAGGAATGCTTGGCTTAGATGTTAGCTTTGCCGCAGTTTTAAATATATATGAATTTTCTATTTCGCCGGCCAGTTCTAATTTCTTTAAATCTATATTTCATTTCACTTTCTACTCACTGTATCTGCATTTGTATTTCCATTCTCTCTCTCTCTCTCTCTCTCTCTCTCTCTCTCTCTCTCTCTCTCTCTCTCTCTCTCTCTCTCTCTCTCTCTCTCTCTCTCTCTCTCTCTCTCTGTGCATATAAATGTGCCTCTCCTATCTCCCTGAATCTCCACATCTTTCTCTCTCTCTCTGTCTCTGTTTATCTCTTTCTCTCTCTCTCTCTCTCTCTCTCTCTCTCTCTCTCTCTCTCTCTCTCTCTCTCTCTCTCTCTCTCTCAGTTCTCGCAGAACGTGCATTCCCATAATTTCTTTCTGAAGCTGAATCCTTCTTATTTTCAATTCCATTCGTATTTTAATTATAATTCATTTAATTTGCTGTCAAAACCAGACAGAAAGACTTACTAATTAAACCCAATATACTAATATCCAATACTACTTCTCCAACGAAATGCTGAGCCACAATATATTTCATTTCTCCTTTGTTGAATATCCTTTCGATTAAGGAAGATACTATCGACTGGATAACTCAAATAACTCGTCTGTTTTCATACATGCTAATTTCTAATGCATTCTGGGTAGGATATTAACGATTGATTCCACTTTTGATGACGTTGTCTAAGCTTGATAGTTTCAATAAAATTATATAATATGTAATGTTAAAATCATTACTAGGGACAATGAAAGTTGTATTAAATTATAATGGCAAAGTTTGATATATCTGAAATTGTTTTGTTTTAAATAAAAACTTTAGATCCCGGACGATCTCCCAACTTTCGTTACCACTCCCACTCTGTCTTAATAACTGTAACATAGACAAACTGAAACCAACAATTTCAGTAAATTCAATAAATAATCTCTTTCATTTTCAAGGTGAAAATTATCAAGACTTGTCATTGTAAATTAAATTTAAATAATTCGAAAGTAATAAGTTAATCTAAAGCCAATGAACGATTAGTAACTCTAATAACCAGCTTCAATAAATTATTTCAACAGATTGAACTTACAACAGGGACCAATTATTTGTAAATCAAATTGTAAAGAAGTTTGTTTCTACAACATTCTAATTTAAAAACAATCAATTTACAAGTACAAAGTTAGTCTGATGTACATCCTGTTATCACATGACTGTAAAGTACAATATATAATCATGGACAAATTATAAGTATACAATATAGATTTACATATCACTTTCATGAAGATTCTTATTTTTTCATGAATAATTAATGTTTTACTTGCTTGTGGAAGATACACACTTTCATTTGAGAATGAAATCAGCGTCTAAATATATCATCATGTAAAGTTACCTTTGTTGATAAAAACACATTTTTATTTCGGCAAAGAACCACTCATTTCATGAACGTTCCCCCCCCCCCTCCTCCAGGAAATATTACTACCTTAACGACATGAACGGATAATGTCACATGAACAGTCTTGATTTCGTTTTGGCTCATGAATGTACCTCTGGTCTTCAACATTTTATTTTGATTGAGAAACCTTGTACAGTTAAATCGTTTTCTATTGCTCCTGCGAAAAGTTTTAATTTCTCTTTGTTTTTCTCTGTTGACTATGGTTATTTTTTACTCTGTGCATATGAGCTACTGTGATAAAGGAAACTTTAACCCAATGATCCCTCAACTTTGACTGTGTTTGGTCTATTCTGAATTGTATTTTTCACAAACAACGTCGAGGAAGCTCTAGCATGTCTGTGTGATGTATGGGACTGCCATAATGTCTCTTTAGACTGTTTGATTTGACAGATCTTTGCGCCGGATGTGCTTTTACATGCCGTTAAACCTTGGCTCTTAGGCATGATTCATAATCAAATGAAAAAATATAAACACTGCATGGATCTTGTGAACTCACTATTAAATGAGCAGTGATTTAAAAAAAATAGCAAATAAACAATCTCACATAAATAACTGCAGCGAAACACGGTTGTTACAAAAGTAGCACGTGTTACTCGTGTACTCATTAGTTTATTTTATAATGGATACATACCTAATAATATTTTTTTTAAAAACTGTATTTCCTACGTTCCTTAAGACCTCCAACAGTCTTGTGATGTAAATCACCTGAAGTGTAATAAACGTTTGTAATTTCAAGTAGGGCAGTGAAATAGTTAAGAAAATTATTTGATTTCTTTTCTTCATTTTTGTTATAACGTCTCTTTGTCACTAGGCGTCTGTAGTTTTCACAAATGATTTGCGTGACATCTTCTCCCTACAACATATATAATTATAAGAAGAAAAATCCGATCTAGAATGCAGTCTCTTTTGATTTCAAATTGCATCCTGTTTATTTATGGATTGTTAACCCTGGAATGGTTAACCTTGAACGTCACACAAAAATCTTAAACTAACTTTGTCACGTGGACCTTTAGATATTTAAAATTGTTATACAAATTCATCGTTCCATTAAAAATAGCTTACATTCATACTGGCTGTACGGAGAGGGTTCAAGTATCCGATCTTCCAGTTAACAATGGGGTGTGCAAATGCGCAATTTTACGAAAATCGCTTTGGTAAACATTTTCAGACAGATAAATGGTTATCAAATGCTACTCTTGGGTAGTGTAGATCACAAAAAAGAAATCCTTTCGAGATTGCGTGCCCACGTGTTTCTAACAATCTTTTTTTCCTCTCTCAAAATGGGGATTGGCAGAATGTGTTTCAAAACTTTAACTTAAACGTCCCTTTCATTTAGACAAGGCAAATTTAGCAACCATTACTGCCTACGTTATGGGCTTAAAGTTACGCAAACTATTTTGACTAGTTATCTGAAGATATTACATCAACAAATAACTTGCTACTTGCAAAATTTAAATGGCAAACCCAAATCAAGCATATTCATATTTAAGGAATAACATAGATACACTTTCATAAAACAAAAAAAGAGTTGCTCTTTTGTTTCACAGAACCTTCAACTTAGAAAACACCTAATTCTTATTTTTTATCGTTGCAGTTTGTTATCCATCACTCGTACAATAAAGACAAGGACTGGCATTCGCCATCATTGCTTCATATGGTAAAGGCATGTAGGCAGATTATACACAGTTACGGTCTCATTGTTTCACTTTTTCTGAATTATTTTCCACGAGTTATTTCGCTCTTAATACACTCTTATTGTAAAATACATATTTGAAAACGATACATTTATATTAACGGAGAACGGGAAGATTATAACATTTAAGCGTAATGGCAGTGCTACTGAATACCCATCAAGGTACTGGGCGAGAAATGTATTTAATAAAGTTATTAACGAGAGCGCATGCTTTATCACTTCGAAAAGAGATTTAGTTTATTGCAAAATAGTTATTTAACTATGTTTTACATGAATTCCTCTTTCTATTCTCTCAAACAACACATACATTTCGAAATGGCATTTTGTAATAAAAGCCATCAATTTTTTTAAAGAATGGCTCAATCTATTGACCTGAAAAATAGTCATTCAGTCTGACCCATACAAATGTGAATGTGATACTGCTAAAAAGATAATAACCTGTCGGTATGATTTACCTTTGAGACGTAAGGCTGTTAACTGTTTGCCCTTGTCTTTATCATCTTGAAAAAGAAGAAAAAAATCGCCTAACACATATAGCTTCAGTGTTCCGTGTGATCTCGTTGCACGCATACACAAACACACATACACACACACGCGAGCTCGTGCGTACGTCGGCACCTACACAGGAACATATTTTTTTAAAAGAACTTCCAGATTTTTATATCTTGCACAATCAAAATCCTTGATAAATGTATCGAGAGAATCGCGAATGCCAGGAATATATGCGACTAAAAGTGCTGAAGCATAATGTATCAGTCCAAAAAATGTAAGCATTGTCACGCATAAGGCATGGTTTGGTTTAGATTGGTTTTGTGGGGTTTAGTGTCATTATCAGCACACGATGGGCTATACATAGTGACCAATATATTTGTTTGAGGAACTATCCGGGAAGAACTACCGACACTTGGAAAGCTACGTTTGTCATGTGGACATGTCAGAGATGTGTTGAGTGATGTATAAAGGTGGCCAATTGTTGCCATCTTATGTTTCTACATAAATAAAGGAATGTAAATGAACCACAATGCCCGGTCGGGCAGTCCAACTGAAATTTTATACAAAGAAGGCATACGTAGTTAAATATGGGAGTTCGGAAACACTAGTTAAGTTTCAAATCGTAAGACTTTATTTTAAATGATTATCTAAATGAAAGTACAATAGCTACTGCTCTTTTCCTGCTGTGGCGCACGCCCAGTTGTGTTAGTTGAACCTTACTACTGGCGGGAAAAAATTAATAACTGCTGCATAAAGAGCATACAAATCACTTATAGCTTGCTTTTTGCATGCTAACAGATTTTCAAAATTCTGTAGAAGATTCCTCCTACGCATTACCATTTTAAAATGTAGCAAAATTGAAAATTACTAACACCTTAACTGGAGTTGGCAAAAAGTTGCAACTCGTGTACTTCCTAATTTCTAATGGAGAGGAAATGAAGGAATATTCAATATCAACGATGTAAAGACAGCTCATTCTGAAAACTAACTGATTAGAGGGAATCGAAGACGAATTCAGACCTCCTTGTAGATTTAAGTGATAACACATTTATCTGCATTTGGACCATAAAGTACACATATTCTGCTTCATAAACAAAAAATGCAAATAATATCTTGAAACAGGATAAAATTAATTTCCCCACCAGAAAACATCTTCTGAAGATGTACAGCCAACAAGGCAAGCGAGTGATCCGAGTACCCAGATAATTATTAATCAAATTAATTAATCAAATGCCTAATACCAGCTTTGTCGAATTAGTAACGATATGCTCTCTCTCTCTCTCTCTCTCTCTCTCTCTCTCTCTCTCTCTCTCTCTCTCTCTCTCTCACACACACACACACACACACGCGCGCGCGCGCGCGCGCGCACACACACACAAAGACGTTGCAATTCAGCGACACAAGTGTGAAAGTATTAGTTCTAAAGTGAAATAGGTATGTATATTCCAGATAATGTATTGCGTGAGTGTGGTGAGAATAAAAAGCATATACTGCAACGCATATGTATAGATGCTGAGAGCTGAAATATTAAAATAGATGTATATTATAGCATTACGTTAAAAGAAAAATAAGAAACTAAACTAACCTTCAATAAAACTAAACATTACATTAATAAGTACTGAATGAATTAGTCTTAGGTATTTGTAATACATGGATTTCAAATCCGGAAGTGTATTTGTCCGCCATGAATCGTGAACTACTTTGAATAATTCACAGCAGTTCCAACATAATATTAACTGATCGCTTTATATTTCCACTGAACGGTCCAAGGAAATGTGTTTCCTCTCAAATAATATCCAAGTACAATACAAAACACTCATGCAGACTTGATGTTCCAACAGGAACACAAGAAATACGAATATCTCCCAAAAAAAAGAATGAAATGATTGCCCGGTTATCTCCTTATACACGCCTTTTCAATTACAACTATATTCACAATATACGCCAATGTGATAGATTATAATACTCAATCAATATTTTGAAATACATAGTCATGGGACCAAGCCCATCAAATGGGAAATTACTTAATTCTTACTGAACCGTTCAAACCCAACCAGCCAATAAGAAATTAGTTCAAACCCAACCAGCCAATAAGAAATTAGTTCAAACCCAACCAGCCAATAAGAAATTAGTTCAAACCCAACCAGCCAATAAGAAATTAGTTCAAAGTCGTCAACAAATCTTAATATTAAAATTATTAATAATAATTGTCAACACATAGGTAAATATTAATATATAGACCCTTCATGATTTTACACTCTTAATAATCATAAATCAGATTGTAGTCAAGGCTGCTAAGTCCAATTAAAGATAATCGCTACAATTTACAGCCGTGAATAAAAAATATATAAAATTTGATAAAATCATGTATAAAGAATTACAAAAAGTACAGATATACATGCCAGGAATTCGGCACCAGAAGAAGTTATTAAACTAGTACGTAGCGAGGTAAGAGACAAGCCAAGACTGAATGACAAAACTCCTATGAAAAATATAATTCCATATGATTTTATGTAGTTAACATAGTAAAATATTAAATTTGTCAATATGCAGAATTTTGTTCTTTGGTTACAGCGTTAATTAAAACATCTAAAATTACTTGAAGACTTAGGTATTTCAGGCCTTTCCAGCTCATTTTCAGTCAAAGTTTTATCTGTTATATATTTGTATGATTCACATGTAATTGCTATGTTTAATTCATGTTTGTACTCTTTGACGTTCTCTTCCATAATAAATAAATATATGAGGTTCTCTATTTAAATAACCGAAAATGCTGAAGGTGATGAACATTTTGAACTGAAAAAACCCACACTTAATACGTATGAAAGTGATGATAAAGACGTATGAAGGTGATGATAAAGACGTATGAAAGTGATGATAAAGACGTATGAAAGTGATGATAAAGACGTATGAAGGTGATGATAAAGACGTATGAAAGTGATGATAAAGACGTATGAAGGTGATGATAAAGACGTATGAAAGTAATGATAAAGACGTATGAAGGTGATGATAAAGACGTGTGAAGATGATGATAAAGACGTATGAAAGTGATGATAAAGACGTATGAAACTGATGATAAAGACGTATGAAGGTGATGATAAAAACGTATGAAAATGATGATAAAGACGTATGAAGGCGATGAATATTATGTGGTAGATATACAATAATTATATCTTGATGATATTGTAAGTCCATCTAGTGGATTTATGACAGTCTCAATATGGAAAGAGTTTATCTGAGACTGATTCACGAGTAAAACGTAAGATAAAATCGTGATTTTACATAAATGTCGATCAATATGACCTGACTATCAATGATCCAAAAAATATGACGTTGAACATTTTTTAACGAAAATCCTGATGATAGTCCAGCTCAAACATCAATGAAATAGGACATTAGAGGAACGAATGCTGGATCAGTGAACATAATCTCACAACAGAGACGTGACAATAATGTTAGGCTGGACAAGGCAAGGCAGAACATGGGTATCGCTTACTGAGTAATCAGAGACATAACTTATATATCCGACAGAACCTACTGTTTCACAAATATCCCATACAAGTACCAGAGACAAAATAGAATAAACATTTTACAAGAAGAATCGAACTCTTCGAAATAAATTAGTTTGTCTATCATAAAATGTATTATATGAGACGGCAGTGTTTTCAAAACAACGATAGCTGTCACTCTAGTACATCTGTAAGCGTCTATCACAGCTAGGTTCCCCATAACCTTGGTATACTAGAGGCACCTTGTGGTCTAAAGCGCTCTCCGTTACGGATCACTGCCATCTCACCTCTCTCTGCGTAAGTTCGAGTCTCAGATTCGGCCAATGTGGGTATGTGAAAAAGCTTGCCAATAGCTTCTCATGGATCGGTGGTTATTTCCGGGGGTTTTCCCGGCTTCTTCCTACACCATTAATACTGGCCGCCAAGTATAGCCTATCTTGTGCTGAAAAATGGCGTTAAACACAACAACAACAACAACAACAACATTAGTATACAGTTTGATCTTCGAATGACCCATTATCAGCCAAGTACTAGTTTAATCCCTTGACGTATCCGCAGTGATGCCGTTTTGAAATGTTGAAAATGTTGCAAATTATATTAGCTTGCTACCAAATTATACTGTTGCTATTTAATTTGTACGCATCATCATTGAGCATCATTGTATGCATCTTACATATGTCATCTTCAAATAAACGCGTGATTTCAAAAAGATTACATCGCTAACTCTTGGGTGTATTTGTCTATCAAAATGTCAGTATGAAATCCCACAACTAAATCTTGACATCTACATCGAGAAGTTTAAATGATTCTGTCAACTTTGTATGTCACACTACGATCCGAATCGTTTAATTGATTCATCACTGTCAAGCTTTACCGTGTAGCTTTCAAACACTGTTCATTGACTTGTGTGAGAAAAATTTAGGTTTCCAGGTGACAAATTTCTGTGTCGATAGCTTATTGTGAACAGCAGTTAACTGGAAACTTAAGTGGAGTACATGGCAAGCCTAAGGTGATATATCCGTTAGTTTCTTGAACCTAGAGCAAATTATTTAACATAAGAAATTAGTGCATAATTGGATTCTTTGGTGCAAATACGCGGAATTTATATGTGATATAATTGATATCCCACTGAACTGCAAACAAGACAACATTTGCAAACCCACTCTTCTAAAGTACATTGTCATGTATTTTCTTTAACACTTTGTTTAGTCTACTTCTTTCCAGCAATATATCTCCAAGCGAGTTTTCAGTGATTACAAGAACTTTCAGAAAAATCAGAGATAGTAATAATTGGTGTCTACTGGTTTTTGGTCTTTTTGGTCTTGCTGTTTTGAGAAAAAACGCCATTCCTGGGCGCAAGATAGGAAAACACAGGTAAGAATCACTGACCACGTGACGCTAATAGCAAGATTTCTCATATGTCCACACAGACCGAGCCAGAGACTCGAAACAACGCAAACAGAGTGAGAGGTCACTAATCAGTAACGGAGAGCGCTTCCGACCACACAGCTACCCGGGTACCAGGTGGCTACTGGAAAATTTTATATTAATTATTTGATTTTTATTTAATGCATATTTGAGTTATACCAATAAACAGCAATATAAAACGAGCCTTGCATATTGCCAGCTAATGACAAAGCTTGCTATACATACTGGCAGTTCAGTTTTTCAACCTCGGCAGGAGAACAAAAGAAGAATATCTGGAAGAGTTTCAGTGTTGGGTTTTAAAGACTTTTCCTAAAGTTCTTAGAACAGGTTTGCAACATAGGATGTGCATGTTTGTTATTTATTCTTGTATGATGTTATGGATCTTTAATTTGTATCGTGCGCTTTTACCATTTTCTGTGATTGAGGGTAAAGTACTGGCGTACCTGACTATTGTTATTTATTTTCTTAAATTTTTTTTTCTCCTTGAGATTTGAGTTCAAAGCATTGGTTTTTTATGGGAAATTCTATTGTGTGCTAGGTCAAGTGAACCTTGCATATAATGGATGAGGTAAATAGATTATTCATTCCTGTTTGATTGCTATCTTAATATTAGTCTTTGCGAGTCTATGATCAGATCTCTTGGCTGTGTCTAGTTTTAATTTAGAAGGAATTATTTATCTAAATTATTCATTTTAATGCCGAACTGCTCATTAGTGTTTGGACACAAACACTGATTTGGTATTATTGACGACTCATTGAAAGCGATTTTGGAGTATATCAATTCGATAGATAGAGACTATTGGTAGATCAGCTCACTCAAGATTAGAATTCATTCGGAACACCAATGCAAATCATTCGGAACGCTTTACTTTAGACTTGTTATATGACTGTTATGACTATTTGAGATGTATTTTACAATTCTGTAAGTTCCTTTTAAATGTTCACTTTGTATTTAAGAGGTAATACATTATTTGTGGAATTTTAATATACGTTATGGCTTTGCTTTTCTTTTACATAGTTTAAGTCGTAATATTTATCGATTAGTAAGTACATACACTATGTACCGACTGTCCTCAAAAGAGAGTTCCTATTTTCTTATTCCATGATGTTCGTCCTTCGAGTTCCAAGATAGTCCTGATATTACTAATTGGTTTGGATTGTGGAAGTACGCAAGTGACCAATCAGGCCAATTTATGCTCTCAGCTATTAGTGACACACTTAACAGAAGATGCCTTTGGGTTGCTTCATCAACGAAAGGCGTGCTGAAGTTTCGAGGTCTTCGCTGATCGCGCTTCTGCACTGCCTCTGTATGAAAGGGCGATGTATGATCTATTATGGTACTTTGGCTGTTGTTATCTAGGATATCCTCTACTATGGTATTATTGCCCATATCGAGCAATCGATGAAATAAAGTACGAAATTAATGAATATAATAACAAACATGTGAGCAAAGATATAAAAAAACGAGCCCCCATATGTACAATATAACAATTTAATCAATTACATAAATTGAAATTGAACATGGCATTCGAATCATACACTTTCTTAGAAATAGAATAGAGATACAAAGATACAAATGTATACGAAATGAATTTGGCATAATTCTTACGTTTCGGAACCGAAATATTCTCTTTGGCACAACGTAAGAAAATTCAACGACGACTTGATGAAAATATATATATATATATATATATATATATATATATATATATATATATATATATATATATATATATATATATATATATATATATATATATATATATATATATATATATATATATATATATATATATGTGTGTGTGTGTGTGTGTGTGTGTGTGTGTATGTGTGTGTGTGTGTGCGTGCGTGCGTGCGTGCGTGATCTGATTCTACAACGCCATAATGCTAAAAATGTTGATGTTTATTAATTTCAGAAATTGACCGGTGGTGTAAAATCGGACACGGCTAACAACTTTACAGCTAGTAAAGAGTCATGCTCAATTCACATAAACAGACTATAAATCTATCATGTGGCCTTATTTTTGTCCAGTTACTCGACAGTAGGTACTAAACAAAATATCAGTTAATTGCATTGTTTACTATCTACACAATTTGCCAAGTTAACAGTCTATATTTTCTTTTCAGAACAAAAATTAGGTTCAGTAGAAAATTTATGTTGACCATGATTGTTCCTATGAAATAAAATCCGAGTTTAGTAAAAGGATAAGTTTCGTCTGATAAACGAAATTCTTGTTTACACAAATCCAGATTATTCTTTCAACCTGATAATGAAGACTTCCGTTTAAGAATGCTTGTTTCGATTTAATCTAGTTGTAATATATGTAATACCGCAATTGAAATAAAACCCCGCAACCTAGATTAAAAATAAAAAGAAATGGAGAACCTTGAATACTTGTACGCACCTCTTATGCGCACAATATCCCCAAGGGTTCCATTTCGTATCCTTTTGGAGTGCAAAACGAATGTTTTGTTTTCGAAGTTGAAATAACCATATAACAATCTACCTGTAATATCATAATTG
Organism: Unio delphinus; assembly: GCA_029339505.1. Lineage (NCBI taxonomy): Eukaryota > Metazoa > Mollusca > Bivalvia > Unionida > Unionidae > Unio > Unio delphinus. The sequence continues at coordinate 1,284,880 of JAQISU010000227.1, read as the reverse complement.
GCTATATCTCTCAGATGGCCCTTGAGGTGGAGAGAACTATGAAACACTGGAATGTATCCATTAATCTTGGACTGGTGGCATATGATTGGATTTGCTATGACCGGAAATAAAAGACAAACTATCAGAGTTGCGGCATACCACCGCAATTATTATGATTTGCACAACTTCGGTGCCCAATCCGTCTGTCTATTCTATGCAGACATATAAATAACTAAAACTAGATAAAATGCTCTTGGGTCTTTTCAATAATAAACTTATTACGAAGCCCAAAATGTCTTATCTACGTGAAAAAAGGATGTTATGTACTCTATACAAGAAACACTAATTCAATACCACACTCTGTTCTTACTAGTGTCTGACAGCGAATTCGGTATAAAAGTCGAATTATTAACACGCAAATGGTGATTTAATCTCAGTTCTGTTGATACTAATTTATCACTACTCATTGTGTTCTAATTAAAAGATGTCAGTCGATTTAATGACTTTTCTTTTAATTTGTATGGCTTGTTTTAATGTTAACGTTCCAAAATAATCAATATTACTGTATTGTCGAAATCATGCAATGTTGTCAATAGGCAAAGGGCACAGGTGGCGAGAAAAGAGTGTCTTTATCGAATCGTATTCGTAGTTACGTCAGTCGAAATATGGTACATATTTCAACTAACATTGCACAAGCGCCATTTTTCAACGGTAAATGTCAATGTTTACTAAAAAAAAAACATGGTTTCTTAGTGTCTCCGTGATTCCGTTAGTTGATCTGTCCGTCTTTTTCTCTCCCATGATATTTCACGTGGATATTTAGTATATCTCTTTACTAACATAACGACTTACCTATCAATTCAATCCACCCACTCACATGTGCGTGACCGTCTTTCTATAGATCTAACTGTGAATAAAAAACGTGCATATATGTTATTAAGTATGATGGCAAGCATACAAGTAGTTAATGATGGCAAGCAAGTATGATGGCAAGCAAGCAAGTATGATGGCAAGCAAGCAAGTATGATGGCAAGCATACAAGTAGTTTAGTGTAGTAATAATCCCTTAAATAAATCATATTCACAACATTACTGAAATATTTCAGAAATTAATTAAAGTGATCATAAACTATTAAATGATGTTGACAAATGGTCCGCATACCCTATGTTTATCAAGAGCAATAACTTGGTTAATTGTAGACGAATTCAATATTGCACATCACTAAAACTGTTACGGTCTCCTCAAATTTAGTAAATAGAATAACAAATCGTCTGTACATAATGTTCTGACGTTTTCAATATGTACGCAGGAACGGATGGATGATGGCTATTTCTTCGTTTAAGTTGTAAAGATAAGTTTATCTTTGAGTTTAAGACTTTTTCAATAACATTGCCGTCATTTACAGACTTTTTGTGACATAACGCACATTGCAAACACAGAAAGTGTGCTACTAGTAAATGGTAAATCTCATCAATGGATAACTGATAGCATAGTTATATCCGCTTTGGATAAGAAAATATACAGTCCTCACACTCGTTGACTTGCGTGCGACATTAGACGCAATAAACCAAGATTACTTCACCGTGTCCAGAATGTATTTGGTATTCACGATACAGACTTAACATGGTTCAAGCAATGCCGGATTACCAAACAGGCAGAGTAGGCACCGGCTATGGGCTCCACGCCTTTTAGGGGCCCCGCGACAACGGATCAAAATACTATTGATATGAGATGATTAGCGAGGGGGGAGAGAGGGCCAAGATTTGCACTGCTTAAGGGCCTACACAGGGTTTAATCCGGCAATGATTAAACCATAGTAAGCATGTATCGTGAAGACCAAATGTATGTGTGTCTGTAAATGGAAAACATTCCAGCACATCCACTCTCTAATGGCATATATCGGCGTTCAGTGTCTCACCAATTGCACACTGCTGACACTCAAATGCACCAAACTAGCTACTCAGCTGAAGTTGAGGCTACCATCCAAGGCGTAGATAGGTGAATTATTATGTGAAGTTACGAATGACATGGTTGCGGATGAAAGATCATAAAAATGAAGCCATCCTTATCACCCCGCAAAATACTTTGTTATTCACATCCCTTACCTCAAACATTAAACATCATTCCCATACTCCAACATTTTTCAGTTTACATCAGATTTGCATTACACGATTAAACGTAACTATACACGCACACCAAAAAAATAATTATCGAGTGTAAAGAAGAAATAATAATTTAATTACTCGAAAAAGAAGTATACAGCGGTGTTACGTTCCTTTAGCAACGATTTCCCACATACAGAGGACGCCAACCGGAAATGACGTACATTTATCCCACACAAGACAAGTACATGCTTCTTGTTCTCGAAAACAAGAACACTTTAAACTATGGATAGGGATAATTTAGATGAAACTAATTTACTCTTCAGTCAGATATCAATGTGCGTGTATGTCGCACTAGATTGTGTCGCTTTCAAAACTGTTCCATAGCTTCAATTTATTTTCAAAATTCCCGTTAATATAGGTAAAACGAAATCAATACTGGCTTCCATATGTCAGCCGACTTTGTAAAAAAATAAAATAAGTCGGCACACTTAAAAGATTCCAAAGGAACCAAAGCTGGCTTTCTTATGTTGGCCGACTTCATCAAAAACTTTTGGCACGCTTAAAATAATCTAAAGTCAGTTTTCGTGCTTGGCATGATTTGTAATAAAATAACCTTTGCATTTGATATCTTGTTGATAACTTTAAGCAAGGAGTTTACTGCTCGCTGCTGTTTATTCATCACCCGGGGTTCTATTTGTTTGCCATCTGTAATCATAATTGATGTCTACTGAGTAAATAGTACACATATCAATAAATTGCTTTAATAATACTTTTGTAACCCATACTAGCGAAAAGATTATCATTTGCACTCACAGTGAATGTATTTTAAATATATATAGTACAAGGAAGCCTACTCCATTTATTAACTTGTCCAACTCTCCACTATAGTATAATATATGCCCATCTTCAGTTTGGGGGTTCTCATAGGGCTTTCCATCTTACTTCACAGATTCCCAGAATGTGCCATGTGTATTGTTCCATCTCATGTGTCAACTCTTGGAGTCTTCCCGTATACGCCAGAGTTCCAGCATTATCAGTGTGTTACGGGCAAAAAACGACTGGCGGAGCCCATCCCTCTCCAGACCAAGGAGTTGCCTGAAGGGGATGTAGTACATCGTCCAACTGCCTTAGGGTCTCCACTCCGGATTTTCTTTCAGGGTTTACTACCTTAGAATTTGGCTAACCAAAGCCGACCTGTAAGGCAGCAGGAGACTCGTGTATGGGCGGGTTCGTAAATACTTCGAGGTAAAATTATAATTTAATGTATATTCTGTAAGACTGGACACTATTCCAACGATAACAAAGAAAGGTAGGTAAAGGAAATCACTGTCATGTGTATTTAATTTTTATTATATACCTGATTTTTTTCCCGGACTGAGGATTGTGCCTAACTGATTATTTTTTATGATGTGTACTTGAATTTAAGTTTATGACATGACCATGTTTACTAATTAGGGAACGTTCTATTATAATTACTAGTTGTTCCGAAAACTAGTTGTCCAGAACAATTTGTTGCATCATAGATCATATGACAGTTTGGATATAAGTAGAAGTTACGTAAACCATGTTTAATTCCTGTTTTATAATCAGCCTGTATAATCACTTATTGTTGTTTCAAGATATAATTTGAGGGAACTGTTTATTTAAAAAAAATCATTAGAATTTCAAATTCATTATAGACTTATTGGACTTTTGCTATTTACTTCACAATACTGTTGAATTTTCACTTTGTATTTTATTTTAGTAAATTATTTGCTGAATGTTATGAAACTTGTTGATTCGCTTCTTTATGTTTTTGATCTATTTTTTAGTTTAAAATCATAGAGTCGTAACATTGATAAAACTGGATGCGGACAAAAAGTATGCAAGCTAAATGCGTGATGATTAAAAAGAATGAGCCAGTTAATTTGAAAATACAACGCGTTCTGTTTTTATTCTTCAAAAGACGTATTTCATCTTGATCAAATCAAGTTGACATTGAGATGGTAGCACGCAGATCTTTGTGTTTTAATTTAAAGTTTAAGTTTACGTTCAGACAACCTTAGGAATCAGATTCTAGCAGCCACACTAAACGTACTAGTAAGTGGAAGTTTAATATGTCAAATAGATCTTTCCGCGAACGTTACGTTCAAACAAAAGAGAGAAATATTTGACAATTAATAAATAAAAATTGTATTAGTTGATCAAGGGCCTAAAATATGTCAAGCACCGACGTAAAATGATGATTAACGATCTTGCTTGTGAATTTATTTCGATACGTCCACGTATATCGATTTGTTAATGTGTGACCAAAACAAAGTACATGTTATGGTGTCAACAACTAAAACATCTATATCAATCAATTCACAAATTTAACTTTCAACTCATTCATACAATTTTGTAACAAGCTCACTAGATCTATCGCGCCGAAACTTGATAATCTAAAATTGTTAGTATACGTATTTTACACTACATAATGTAGATACCAATTCATCCCACTTCCGCAAATACATCCCACACATCCATTAATAAAAGATATCGACATATGAATGGAAATCTCCTCTGAAAATAGTGTTGGATATAAATTGAAAGACTTGGAGTATGTATACTTAAGAGAGTGAGTGAAATGTTGCATGAAAAGACACTTGAAGTATTCACTGAGAAAGTGACATGGCTAATATATTAATTGCCTCAAATGGTGGTTGAAGAATCATTGCCTACGTATGTACTATAATACCTGTAATTGAGCCCATATATGAAACCAGATGTGTATCTGTAACCGAGACCATAACTGAGACTTAGGTCAATGTTCTAAATAGTAATAATGTCCATAAATCATTCAATTTATATCTGATGTTAAGAGGGTTAAACGTAAAAATTGTAAACAAATAGTGGCAACCAACTTTGCAGACATAAGACATGATATGGTCACCCTGGTAATAGATCTGAAAACTCTCCGCTGACTCCAGTGATGCCTATTTTAATAATGTTTAATTTAATGACGGTAATCTGGTGAACTACTATATTAAGAAAGCGCAATAATATTTCAGCATCATCAAAATCATCAGCTGATCATTAAGAATATAGTAAGTCTATTGTGATGAACATATACATAACTACCCTCAGAATCATCGGTACCTACCAAATGAGCATAAACATTTATTTGGACTACTGCGAAAGAATCTTTAATTTAAGCATAATGTAAAAAGTATAAATTCAGAAAGCTTTGACAGTATATGTGCCAATCGCTTGAAATAAAATTATGTTGTGTAATACATATTTCTGAATTGACAACATTTAGATAGTTCAAATATTTATATTTTCATTTAGATATATGCACTATGCACTCTGAATAACGATTTATTTTGCTATATAATTCGTCTCTAGCATTCATATATTAACATTTCTGATTCTCTTACGTACTGGTCAGATTATAATTATATGTTAATGACTCACAAGTGTACTTCTTCAGGAATTTATATTGTCCTTGTATAACAACAGGTCTAATGTTAATTTACATTGCTTTTCTTGTCTTCGGTGCTCCCATTTTACAGATTTGCTTCTGGACCCCGTCGATTTAAAAATTCACGCTAATCACCACCATCTTGGTTGCTTAAATGTTCTACTCCATCAGGAGACAGATGTAGATCTGACACGTTTATATCCGTCAAACAATCATTTTTCTCTGTGCTTTTCATGCCTTCAAATTTCGTTTGAAATTTAGTTATACTCCACCCTGTTACACATGATTTAATTATTTAATATGCGTTTCTTTTAATTCTAAAGTATTGTAGAGAATTATTCATAGTTAATGCATCGTTTGATAACCCATAGCACATTACCGCTGGAACCCGTATGTAACTTTGCTTGCATCCTGTCACTAAATATCACAAACAAATAATGTATCTTTTTAGCATATAAACTGATAAAGCGTCAGGACACCTAAATACATTAATAGGTATCCTGTGAAATAATAATATCTTTCAGTGACAAATATAATGTGTTTAATGAGAGTAGGGTAAGTTCATCAAAGCTATAAAAGTTATTTATGTAAACATGTCTATCTTCACAATATTCGGCTTCACGTTAAAGTGCTTCGGGATTTCTATAAATTTATCATCATCTAATTATATTGACAGCTGTTCTAAAGTTTGATTCATAAGTAAATGTATATCAATGAAACTAAATGTATTTTTAATGTTATGTTTTTACCATCTCAAATCTGTCAACTCTGAAATCTTTTGAAAATGAGATATACCAGTTTTGTTATTAAGAATTTTTGCAATTTGCATATTTAATTTGTGTTGTTTCCTTGTTAGTATTTTATTCTGTACGTTTTTCTTAATTCATTATATCTTATGGTTAAGTGTATTTTGGACTTAACCTTGTCCAACATCAAATTTACACTCTACATGACCTGAATTGTTTTTGTTTCTTATTATTGTTTTCTTTTGATAATAGTACATAGCATATATTATCTCATTTATTATAGGCTTAGTATTAGGATCATTATTGATAGAAGTAAGCATATTTTTGTGTCCGGGTATGTCGTGATTCCCTTATAAATATATGGCCTACCTTATATATTCCACATTATATATAATAATTTTACTAACAGACTTTGTAATTAAAACTATGTTGTATCTTGTAAATATTTGGAACCTACTAAAGAAAATTTCCATTAGGTAATAGTTTTGCTTAATAAATACAAATGACATGTAATCAAGTAGAATACTATGTAATCTTGTTTTTCTAGTATGAATTCGTGCCTTAATATCTGAGCAGAATCATATATATTACTGTTATGTACAATAGTTCATTTGGGCTAGAATTTTATTTATTTAAAGATTTTATACAATAGAAATACAAAGTGCTCATCAAAACTAAAGTTCTTCGAAATAGACCTAAATTTATACTGAAATTAAAATAGTGGTATATTCTTGGAATATAGTATTGTGATCCAAGAAAAGACTGTCGACACATCACCACACGGGCCACCACAGTCACATCAACACTTCCCTGTCAATACGGCAAACTGCTGATTATGACCTAGCTAAGGAATATTTTTGATAGATTATGAATTGGAACTTGAGGCTTATTGACAAAGATTTGGACACTATAAAAAAAAGGAACTGGAAAACCCCGCATCGAATTTGCAAGAGAAAAAACAATTACATGATGGGTGGTTATTAGCCGAGAAAGTTTTGTCAAGATTATGAAAATCTCAGACAATTTGAATTTGTTTAAGAGTTCAAGAGTTGCGTCCGTAGCAACGTCAAGACTTACCTTGTTGAGCATAAGGTCGAAAGTTTAAACAGTCCTACTTGTACAACTGAAGACTATTCCTTACCTCATAAAGGTTTTAGTCAGCTCAGCCATCAGTATTCTGGTAAACATATTTCAGTCTCATACGAACACTTCCAATCTCAAACGGGTACAACGTTTAGGAACAAGTTTCTGATAAGATTGATCAGAAACACATATGTTTCGCTACGTGTACCTATTGCAAGAAAAAAGGGTATGTTATTTCTAATTGTTACAGATTAAAAGTAAAGAATAAAGACAGACCTATTAAAAATGTCCTCACTTTCGATAGGTCATGGTCAGGGTCGTATATTGAAAGAAATACTAGATTTGTTGGGTCAAACAAACGCCAGTCTGATTTTATCACGGAGAATTATGAACCATTCATGTCGGATGGCTCTATATCACTCATAAGTGATTTGTACTGTCCTATATTAAGGGACACGGGAGTTTCTCAGAATTTTTTTATCGATAGATTGACCTTTGTTTTAGAAGTCTTCTTCTAATGAAAGTGTTCTTATCCAATGTATTGAGCGCGGCTTTCTTAATTTATTCTTCATTATGTAAATTTATTATCAGTGTTTGGTATTTCTATATTTTTGTTACACATGGTACATGATTTCGTCTAATTTTTAAAAAATCGTATTCGTGGCTGTAATGTGTACATACTATCTTTAGCTCAGCCTAGTCTACATGATTTGAGAATAGTATGATACATGATTTATAAAAATATATGTTTATGTATGTTTTCACAATTAGTAATAATAATCTCATTAATAAAACTTACAATGGCGTAGTTTATCAGTATCTGATGGGATATCGATGTTCCCAGAATAATTATGTGGCTTCCCATTGGTTGCACGAGGTCATGTGAATATTCTTAGCTGACGCAAAATCAATAGTGTATAATGTCAAGGTGGGTCTCAGTCGCAATATACGGAGTATGCAAGGAGAAAATTAAGCTAACATATTCATTCCGATTTTTGGAATAGTTCACACTCATCGTGTTTCTGTTGTAAGTCTGTAGACGTGTTGTACGTATTTATTTTCCGCGATGAAAACATTTGCTTGAGTCGCTCAGGGGAAAAGAAAGTGCTCAATACTTAGGACTATAATATTTTGTGGGACTCTTAAAAATTATTTGAATGAATTCTGGACAGAACTGCCTAGTAAAATAACGAATACCCTCGATGGATAACAGAAAAAAAGTAAAATCAACACGTTTTATAAAACTGAACAAACAGTTTAATTATCAAAGATATCAATGCAAAACGTGTGATGATAATATCAATATTTTGAAGTAAATCCAAACTACGTCCTATAAATTTCGTTGAAAGTTCTAAATGAATGTGTGTGAAAGATTATATTTTGTAACATAGCTTTTAGTCAGTGTGGCAGTTTATAGTGATGTCTAAGACTGTGGCTGTCACAGGATAAGCCGGATTGGGACTGGATTAGTGAAGACACAGAAAGCAACTGCGTTGATAAAATGTTTATTCATAAACGTACTTTAAATATAATCAATTCTGACACCATTATAAACAAAAAATAAAGAAAATTATAATGTTCCTAACATAGAACTATCAATAACAAGTAACTCAATGAAAAAACACCTCAAAGAATGATTTCAACGAAATGCATTTGAAACTGACGTGAATAACGTCTTATTACCCGATCAACAAATAAAAGTATATGTATGAATTTACAAATATATATAGCTTGTATAACGAGACAGATGTAAATGCCTGTAATTTTGGTTATATCGTTCATATATTGACTAACCAAGTTAAAGGCATGTATGTTATGATTTTATCGTTCATGTAACGAAACTGCGATGCAAATATGAAATTATGAATTTATGAATTTATCGTTCAAATAACGAGACTGATTCATAAATGTGAAATATTTGCTCAGATGGTAATAGCATTAATATGGAACACGTATTTCATAACTATCGTGGCGTCCATTTGACGTCCAAGATGTATCTCCGGTTCCAACCGCTTTAGTCAATGGTTGCGGAGTCGCCACGCATGGTCCACTCCCCCTGGCTGTTTAAAGGATCCCTCGAGAACCCTTACATTCAACACAGACCCGATGGTCGCGAAGCCTTGGTCCCTCGCATCGAGAACACCAATACACTCTTCCACCATACACAGCGTACGCGTCACAATAAAACCCACAGTTCTGCGACTTCACGTCACCCAATTATATATAATAACGCAGCATACACAAAGGCAGCATACACAAGGTACCATACACACGGGCACAACAACACTGGCACACACGGCACCACACACGGGCATCACACAGCCACCCACGGTCCCTATGCACATGGCACCATACACGGCACCACACAGCACCACATACGGCCAGCGTAGACAAGCAATACACACTGTCACCCATGGGTCACCACAACACGCGGCACCATATACAAGGCACCACACACGGGCAGCATAGACAAGCCACACACACGGCCACACACGGTCACCCACAATCACCGCACACAACGAAGCATCACACACGGACACCACGGTACCACATACGGGCAGCATAGACACACACGGTCAGCTAAAATTAAAACAACCAAACCGTGTAATACATATGACACGGGTAAGTACTTCTATATTCATATATGTTGCGCATGCTCGCACATGAATTTGTTATCCATGTACATTAAACGTTCAATGCATGCAGCGTATAATTAAACTCAGTTCGTTCAGTTACAACAAAAAGCTATCTCGAAGCAGACTATAGTATTACTAATATAATGGCGCTCATAACCTTGGTATTTACTCTGTAGAATTTAGAATAAATACTAAAACATCTGATATATGAAACAATTATGTCATATAAACAAATAGCGATAAGAATATAATCTTAAATCTTACCTCTTTAGCTGAAAGTTTTGCTTTCTTAAAACGAGAAACTTTCTAATAAGACTGGATTGTAATGTGATGTTTACATAGTATTGGCTCTATAATATACCCTAGCTGTGACCGATATGCGCAGCTAGGTACTTAGCCTTTTAAACTGCAGGCAATTTGCACATGCAGCATGAGCTTCGCTTCGCTCATTATTTCAAAATAACTAGAGCCGATAATTAATAAACCACCCTTGGTAACACTGTATGCGGCAGCGAAACAAGAGTACATTTTTGACCACATATACATATTGATACCAGTCATACACAATTCCGTGACATGGGCATCATGCCAAAGACGTAATCTCCCACCCAACTTCTTAATGAAGCCTGCCTAGCGATGCAGCTAATAGTCATTTTTATAATTCTTTGGCATAACTCAGCCATGGTTTGTACCCGTGTCCTGCTACATCCGAGTCGAACACTCTAAATAACTAAAGCCTCAGTAGTACAGGATCGTTATTTCATTTAAAATTGCGTCCTTATGAGAAAAAAAAAAACGGAGATTGCCAAAATACCTGCCGGTGGTCAGTGAGCTATCAAATTTTAATTCCTAAGTCTTAAAGACAAAATATTCTTAGTTTACACTTAAAACTCCTTTACTTGGTCATATAAGGGTCAATAAGACGTATCACAAGATCTCAAATCACTTTTATTAGCCTAATATTTCAAACTGATGTTTACAAATACTGTTGATTTTCTCGCACCTAGAAGATCGTAGGAAAACTCAATCACAAGATACCTAAGGCACATCCTTAACCTATTCTAATATTCGATGTACCATTTAGCAGATTAATGGTAGACAGTATTGCTCCCTTACCTAAAACCAATTTGGGCAACCAATACTTGTTGACGATAATGTGTGCGTCACGAGATTCCCAGAAGCAATACTTTTGTGGAACATTAAAACTAAAACTATACTAAGAGCTTTGATCAAGTTCGTCCCAAATCTGTACACTTTGATCAAGGGTCAAATTGTATGTCTGGAATTTTCGAATACTTTCTACTTGAATAGGACATCCAGAAATAAATTCCAGTCCAAAATGAAATTTAGGTACGAATAAAGTACAATTAATATAACTCTTGAGTCTGATGATAGAGTTATGTCTCTCTTGCTTATTCTTCAACTTTTCTTCAGATAGGTATTATGGTCCTTTTAAAAGTTAGAAATAAACTGAATGGGTTGAATTAAAACATTGATATACCTGGGATGTACATGTAGTAAAGGAGTGCCAGTATAATGATAGAGATAGCCAAGTTAAGTATGCAATCAATTTAGTTGTACCTGTCCAACACAGTGAGCATTTGAACAATGGAATATAATCAGACGGTAGTGACTTTGGTAAAACCAATCTTCAGAATTCATACGTTATGAGCAGAAACTTCCCATTTGCAGCAACAAGAAAAGAAGGAATTAAACCAAATATTACTTGAATATGAACACTTGTTTGCTGATGTTCATACACGAACAAAACAAATCTTTCATAATGTTGAAATTGTAGATTCCATACCTCTGAAGCAGCATACGTACAGGATGTACTCTCTCTGAAAAAGGAATGTTTGAAAAACTTAATTCAGTATTTGTTGAAAAATAATTTCACTGAACCGAGTAAAAGAGACTGGAGTTCACCGTGTATATTTGTATCGAACCGCAAGTGCACAAACTAGAAATGGGAATAGTGTTACCAAAACATATTAATTTCTATTTCCAAAAATCGACGACTGCATTGATAAGATTGGAAATGCAAAATATGTCCTAAATAAGACCTTTTGAAAGTATTCTGTCAAATTCCACTGGTGGAAATTGCAAAGGAAATTTAGACATTCGTAACTCCAGATGGACTTTGTAAATACTTATCTGGTCTAGATAGTGGTGATGCTTACATCATGATGGCATCATCTACAAGGACAGCTGGAACCATGACTTAGAGACAATTCGGAAATTCTTTATCAGACTAGGTGCTTCAAATTTGACAACTAATTTACCCAAAAGTGATTAGTTTAACCTAAAAATGTTAAGGTCAATGCTCTCTCTAAACTCCCCGTGCCCATCAGTATAAGGCAACTGATGCGATATTTGTGAATGTTCCAATTTTTTCATAATTGTTGTACCCATGACAGATTTATAGTAAGAAAACAAAGTTTGTTTGGTTTGAAAAATGTCAAGAGACTTTTGAAAGTTAAAGGCCATGCCTAATAGTGAATCCATTCGTTCAGTTCAAAATTTCATTCAATTATTTAAAATGTATGGCAATGCAAGTGATGCTGTGGTTGGTAAAGCGTTGATTCAAGAAGACAAAAATGGTGTAGATTAGAATACTAATAATTAAAATACAATTGCATCTCATTATTCGTTCTTTTTCTTAATGGGGAGTGGTATTATGTATAGTTAATTCGCATAATTTGTTAGTTTATTCATTCATCATATGTTATTGATATTTCTATTTCGGACTTGACACTATTGTCCGAAATCAGGTTCATTTTCTATCTGACCTGAATCTTTGATTTTAGTTTTGCAGTAAGTAAACATATTTATCTCAATCTGGGTCAAAGACATAAAAACAATCCCTCGTGAATTGTTGGGTCTACCTGTTGCATTCTATATTTTATATTATAACTGAATAATTGACATTTAACTAAGATTTTATCTTGTTAACATTAATACTCTCCAAAATGAAATTTTCCTTTGAGGTAATTGTTTTTCTCTTCTGAAAATGTTAATTGTGACCTGAGATCATATACAGGACTTTATTATAATGTTAGTGGAAAAGTATTTATTCGTGCCTTAAGATATGAACATAATCAGCTGTATTATTGTCGTGTCTGTCCAGTAGTTTTATTTGGGCTGGAACTTATTTGTTCACATCATTTAATTCAAGTGATTCTTCTCTGGAAATACCAAGTGCTCAAAAATACATTCTTGGAAATACAGACTTCGATTCATAATGAAATTAAAATATGGATGTATCCTTGGGTTATTTTCATGTGATTAAATAAAAGAATGTTGGCACATCAGAGATCATCACGACAGGGGCTATTACAGACAAATCAAAAATTCCAAAGTGTGATTATATATGTTGGAACAACACCAAAGTTAATTTAACATTTTATTAGGACTTGAATTCGAACTTTTACAATTATTTGGGATTTAATTTAAAATACCTTAGTTGTTCTTACTTCTTTCACTTTGAATTATAGAGAAATAAAGCATGCGTTCAATATTCCAAAGCTTGTTGGTTATCACTTTTTTCCACTATAGTTTATTTTTAGGGTCGTAATACTATCAACGTGCTATGTAATGAATTATGTGCTTACCAACAACACTTTTGTATCCTGACATACCTACCTCCTGTATAAATGTGACATTTAACAGTTAAAACATGCCACATCCAAGCCATTTCTTCCTTACTAATGACGTTTTGATGACGTTGCGAACAGCGGTTGTATGATAATATGTGAATAACCCATCTCTTCCAACCAACAGCCAAATCAAGCTGGTGTTCAATATATCCAAAATCTCGCCACTTTCTCGAAATAATCTTCTTTAGGTAGGGGTCGACCAGATCAAAAAGTACATATAAATGCTCTTCATTCCTTTATTCATTTTTGAAGAATCTTACATTGTAAGGATTATAGTATTGTTAAGGTCTTCTGTCTTAAGTTCCTTCATGGTCTGAAGACGTACTGTCTTTGCAGATGTCTTCTTTCACTCTTTAAAAGCGGCGACTCAATGTTCTGTTTTTATTTTACGAACTGTATTTAAACGGATGACTAATGATGAAGCGGTCCTCCATTTGCAGTTTGGTTCAGTTAAGTTAATTAACTTTTTTGACTGTTCTCTTTTACAAGCACAACTTATAAATCTATCTTTAGAATTTTAAGTTCTTTCAAATCTTGTAAAACCAGTATGTTTTCCTCTTCGTAGAATCTTTCTTTATGCTCTCGCCTATGCCCTCGTCTCGTAAAGTTTCAAATTTGTACACAACATGATCGCATCAAAATTACTTACCTTATTTTGAAAACTGATTCTGAGAATTTAAGCAAATAACCTTTGGTAATTATATACTTATATGCTTTAAATTTCTCCACTTTTGCACTAATTTTAATTTAGGTGTATTATACAGTTTGTACGTATCCATATAGATTTATCCAAAGGTTTCTTGTTTTCTTTTCTTTCGGTGCTTGTATGCGTGTAATGTCGATAAGAAACATGACATGGATTATGGTAGGTTTCCAAAAATTTGTGCAATATTTCAACCCTTTATTCTGGCTTTCCCATTCTAATTCATTGAGTTTAGTTAAATCTCTCTGCCACGACTTTTGTCTTTGATTGTGAAGAGTAATCTTATAGCCGACTGTTATTAACTCGACAACGTTATGCTAGAAATCAAGAAATTAAGATAACTGCTATGAGTCGGGTCTGGTGGTGAGATGATGATGGTTATTTATTAGTTATTATACATTATTGCCCCAGTTGTCACGGGGTTGTATAAATATAATAATAATAAATACTATAACCCACCCCTGTTTGGTACTCGTTATCTAAGAGATGACCGCCCTCGATATAATTACCCCGGTTCGAGTATGGAAAAAGATATAGTGAACTGAGCAGATATATTGAACACACAAATACGAGCTCCCGTAAAGATAAACAAACAATTTAATCAATTACAATTGGGGAAAATTCCTTTCATTAGGAATACACTCTGCTTTAGAAATGAAACTTTTACCGAATTATAAGAAAATTTAAAATAGATTTACATAAATTAGCCGATCTGTTACTGAAAGCTTTAGATCATCATAGGATCGAGTGACACAATCGAATTCAATGCCTTGTATGGGTTCATAACCTGATAGACCTCAGTTTTCCGTTTTCCGCAGCTGCTGTTCAGAATTTTGGCTCTATGACAATTTCTACTATCCGTCTCAGGATATACTCTGAACACGTAGAATTTCAGCTCGATGCCTGATTTCACCACTGGATTATGCGTCTCACTTCCCTTCCCTCTAGTTTTTTCCCTCAGTATACGTCTCAGTTTACGTAACATCAGTGCGTGCAATAAACTATTTTCTCCCTTCAAAAAAAATTAAACAACACCATAAATCTCTCGTTATAATTGATACAGGTGAAAACTTTCACTATCCTGCTCGAAAATCAGATATTTCTATCATTGGTAAACAGGTGATAAGGCTATTAATCGACTCCACATGTACTCAAATGAGCGAAGTTAGTCGAATTGCTAATTCGTTACGCCTTGATCTTACACATTAACGCACCATGCTCGAGGCTTGAATTCTGGCCCTGCCTAAATTTACACAGTAAATAAATGGAGTACATTTCAGCCCCCCAATCAATACACACTGACTCGTAAATCATATGTGAAATCTAAATTCGGTGAATTCACTTGTATTCTCGTAAACGATATCAACTAATGTATGGCATTAAATTCTTAGAACCTAATTATTATGCAACCAATTACACAATACGTCAACTTATCTCAGAATTAATGTAAGACTTCCTATGCATAATTCAAGATCGCTATAATCAAAAGCGCATCAAACGTATTAGATAAAATCATGCAAGACCTATAGATTAAAGTAAACATTATATAAATCGCATCAACAAATTACATGGAATTGTGACACTATACATTTGTGGTTTTCGTCAACCAAACAGTTTTTTGGCGGCTTGCCTGGACCACTTTTTTACGAATGAATTTCTTTCAACTATTTCACTCTGAGCCTGTAGTGAATCTCTTCCTCTCGCAAGAAAACTCAGACCAACTTTTATTTCGATAAGGCGATATTAATTCCTATGAAATTTTGTGTCAAAACACACCCCTTATTTAACGTGACCAATCAGAATCAAGTGTCTTTTGCCGCCCTTTTCTGAAGTCGGGTCAGCCTGACCTGGTCGTTTTAATTAATATAATTTTTACGGTTTCTCAAGTTTGACAACTATATCATGATTATTGAATTTTACTATGTCCCTAGCAGTCAGTCTGGCTGCTGAATAAACAAAGGTTCTAATTAGTAACAACAGTCCCACTATTAAGAAACAACACTGTACTCGGCAAGACGCAGTATGACACGTGCGTGTCTCCATAAATCTAACCAATGGTTCTCTGGTCGCAACTAATGCATTCTTGATAGATCGCCAGAAATTTGCCACTTCACAATAACGTTCATTAATAATTTCATAATATAGACACAGGCATGTTTAGTTAGATTTGGAAATGCATTTAACATGATAAAAACAACTGTCTATTTATGTAATTTCATCATTGGAGTTCTTACTTAAAACGGAATATGACAGTGTTTTTTGTAAGTACTTAATGTTTATGTATTATAAGGAACGAAAATTTACTCGGATTTCTGTACTGCGTACATTCTTTCATATCCAATGTTGGTCGTTTATATTCACGAATATGGTGTCAAATTAATCCATCATTCAAGTAAATTACTTTCATTTTTTAAAAACAGCTCATTCACGAAATTTGCTTTATCGTCTTTACTAAATCCAATCCCAACCTGGCTTCATCTTTCAACACTAAAGGCTGAGTAATACTGCATGTACAAGTTGTGGCAAAGCTGGTATTAGTCACCAATATGACACACACACACACACACACACATACACACACACACACACACACACGTATGTATGTATGTATGTATGTATGTATGTATGTATGTATGTATGTATGTATGTATGTATGTATGTATGTATGTATATATGTGGGGGGGGGGAGCGAGTGGGTGAGTGGTCTAACGCGCTCACCGTTACGGAACACTGCCATCTCACCTGAGTCTCGGATGTGGGTATGTGCGAAAGCTTGCTAGTAGCTTTTAGTGGGTCGGTGGTTATTTCTGGGGTTTTCCCGGGTTTTTCCTCCACCATTAATACTGGCCGCCATTTATAGCGTATGCTGAAAAAATCGCGTTAAACCCTACAACAACAACATAGATAGATAGATAGATAGATAGATAGATAGATAGATAGATAGATAGATAGATAGATAGATAGATAGATAGATAGATAGATAGATAGATAGATAGATAGATAGATATACACACGAGAGGAACATAGATACTAACTTGTAAACCAAATGACTAACCAGAATCTACTCCCAACCATCTTCCTCCTTCCTCACCCAGTGCACGCTATATACAGCCGCCATGTATGACCTAAGAATAGTCGCACAGCAGCATGGTGCTTAAGTAAGGTAAATTTACTTGTACGGCTGCCACGTACCTGATCTGCGATAAAATATATTTGCAAAATGCATAAACATTTGCAAGCCGCTGTTGCCAATTTATTTTACAGTGATATACTCCTTTACCTGTTGTAGAGATATAATTTTTCAAATAAATATTGAGCTAATCTCGCGGGTGTCGAATTTCAGTATTAACACAGTCGACGAACTTGTTCCGTTATTCACTTAGAACAAACACACAAACACACACACACACACACACACACAAACACACGCACACACACACGACGAACAAAATGTTCTCCACCTTTTCTTAGTTTGACCGCATGTCAAAATTTAAAAAAGGTGGAGAAAAATGTGTTAGTCTAACACACACACACACACACACACACACACACACGTTTTTTATATTTAAGCCCAGAAGAGTTAGGTAGCCAAAAGTGTATGAAGAGTTTGAAAATAACAAATTTCATGGCTATTTCATCTTCTTTTCAGCTTATGTTCAGCGTTGTTTTGTCCGCATAGTTGCATGCTAAGTCTGCATTAAAGGTATCTAGTACTGTAAAAATGAGTAACCCAATTCTTTTATAACCGAAATAACAAAGCACGCACTAAAAATAAAAATGGGGAGAGTGGTATTCGATGTTGGATCTTTTATATGACAGTCGACAAATAGTTTCCACTCTAACACAGTGATTACTATGTCAGAAGATCACATTACTTTTCTTTTTCTATAGGTAGCTAGTGATACGAAAGGTTGAAACTGTTAAAGTAAATTTTAATTTAATAGTAAGAAGTCTAGGACGCAAACGAGAAGCCCGGATGGTGGCCAACCTTCTAGAAATGTTAATTACATGATAAATATCACGTAAATAATAAATAATACTGAACCGCTTCTATTAAAGTAGAAAAGAATGAAAAGTTCCGTATATAATCTCATCCACCAACAGTCCTGACGTGTCCAATTGCCATTGTCCAGAACTTCTTTATTGTCATTCACAACAGTCAAAAATCAATTATAGTCCAACGCGCACATTGTGTTTCTGCTGCCGAATCGAAAAAATCTTATTCCTTTCCAATAAGATCTGAATACAACATAAAATATGTTTGATACAACACGAACACAAAAAATAAAAATGACCTTCATATGAAACAAAATTGAGAAAACACGCATATTATCACAACTCGAACGAATTGCAATTTCAAACACAGTAAAAGAACATACATGATGTAAACCATTTAATGTAAATTAATTTAATTCTTTTAAGATACCACCTGATCGATCTGTCAAATTTTAAAAGGCCCAAAACTTGTAAACATATAATATTTTTATTTTTGGTAACTGTCAACGTGTACTTACCGGTAATCATCTATGTATTGATCCTGTGTAATTTTACGTTCATTAACTCTTAAAATAGAACCTTTGCACGTACAAAATTTGAATTAAAAAGAATGAGAACATTTTACAGACATTAATAAATATTAGAAAAACATAGATGTACATAAAATGTGATATTGTGATACAACGACTGTTGGCAGATAGTTCTTCATTCGGAACATTCAATTATTTTGGACTTGTGTTGAACTTTTAAGGATTATGTTGGGTTTCAAGCGTACAAATATAAATTCCTCTTGATTTTTCTTATAGCTTTGACAATGAAATTATTTGTTAAGTTGTACACAACATGGTTTCGTTTCTTTGTTTTGCTGAGTTTATGACCATATAGTAGTAAAAGTAGGTACCATTCACTCGGCATGAACTCATCAGTACTCGACTCCACAATTATCATCATCAGTCTCCTGACCTAGTGTGGTCGTTAAGGCACTGTGCTTCTGAACATCTTACCAGTTCCCTCCACTTGTCTCGATCATATGTCAGTGCCTGTGTCTCCGCAAAACTTGCCCTGGTCCATTCTGTGATGTTGTGAGTCCACTTTTTTCTCTGTCTACCTCTACTTCTGTCACAATGGACGCTGTCCTGCAGTACTGTTGTGGATAGACCGTTGGCTCTAGTGACATGGCCATACCATTTCAGCTTTCTCCTTTAGACAGTGGTGAGGAGGTCCTCGTAATGGTCTATTTTGAACCTGATGGTGTTAAGCACATCTTCGTTTATAATGTGGTCTATGTAAGAGATGCATAGGATAGTTCTGTATCATCTCATTTCAAGTGCCTGGATTCTTTATTGCAATTCTACTGTCAAGGTCCAGGTCCCACATGAAAACAAAAAGATTGAGATGACTAGTGCTCTCAAGAGTCTGATATTAGTTTTCATACATATATTCTTGTCTCTCCAGATGGTTCTTATCTTTCACATAGCTGCCGTTATTTGTGCTGCTTGTGATAAAATATCTGCTCTTGATTATGGAACTGACTTTTTACAGTGCCAGTTCTCTGACTTTAATCTTGGCTGAGATTTGTTTGCCACTATTTGTCATAAGCTTTGTCTTCTGGGCGCTTATCTCCATGTAAAATCTGGAAGATGTTTCATTTAGGTTCTTCACTAAGGTGGCAAGCTCGTCTTCACTGATAGCCAGCCCATCAATGTCGTCTGCAAAGCGTAGGTTGGTGATGGTACGCCAGCCAATGCTGACTGTCCCACAGTTGTTTTCCAGGGTTTCTCTCCCTCATGATGCGCTCTAAGTAGATTTTGAAACGCGTGGGTGACAAGAGACACCCTTGCCGTACTCCAACTGTTGTCTTGAACCAGTCCTCCACAGAACCTTGAGCAACTACTGCACTGGTACCCTTGGCGTACAGCTGTATGATGGTATTGGTCAACGTTTGACCCATGTTGTACGTCTTAATTGTGGTCCACAATGCCTCATGCCACACTCTGTCAAAAGCCTTTTTGAAATGTATGAACGCTTGATAGATGTTTTATTGATGTTGAGAGTACTTTTCGCAGTGAGCCCTGAGACTGAATATTTGCTATCTTGTGCTTCTTCCACTCCGGAACCATGTCTGTTCTTCAGCAATTATTTCTTCTGCTTGTGGTTACAGTCTGTTCAAGATGATCTTCAGCATCACCTTACTAGAATGGCTGATCAAACTGATAGTGGCACAGCTGGAGATTGCCTTTTGCTTGTTTTTTTTTTTTTTGGGGGGGGGAGTGTTATAATCAGTGACTGGATCCACTGTTTTGGTCATTCCCCTAGTCGGCCAGATCTTGTTGCAGTTTTGATAGTAGCTCTATCACTGATCCACACCCCATTCTTAATAAGTTCAGCTGGGATGTTGTCTACTCAGCTGCCTTCTCATTCTTCAGTGCTCTTATTGATGACTATACTTCTTCTTTGATAATGGGGAAATTATTATAATTTGAGGAGTTTGGAACTTCAAGCACCTCTGCGTCTCCTGTGGACGGATGGTTGTATAGTTCTTTACATTAATCAGTCCATTTTTCTCAATGTCACTTGCTTCTGTGAAGTATTTTCCATTTTTGTCTTGAATGGTACTGACTCCTGGTTGCTTCTGTCTGGTGAGGTCTTTCACAATTTTGAATGATTGTTTCCTGTTATTTTTTATCAGACTGCTCTCTGCTTCTGTGCACTTTTGTCCAGTCCAATCTTATTTTGCTTTCTTCAAGTTTTTTAATGATACTTTTGTTTAGTTCTCCGTACTCCATTTATTTTGTTGTGTGTCTGGTGTTTATTAGGTCTCTTCGGGCATCATATAGATTCAGAATCTCTTCTGTAACCCAGTGGGTCTTTTCTTTGGGCGATGAAGGCCAATGAAGTCTTTGGCAGCTGATATCATGTCTGTGTTGAAAGTGTATGTCATCACTTTAACATCAACATCCATCACAAAGAGTGTGGCTTGGAATGACTTGCAGATGTTAAGGTCCTTCAGTTGATCAAAGTTGAACTTGAGCCTGATGTTCTTTTGCTTATTAATTTTATTAAGCCTCACTCGGAAGTTTATAAGCACGAGATCATGATCACTCCTAACATCAGCACCTGCGAACGTTCTTGTTTTTGCTCTATTGATGCCAGATCGATAACGATTTTGAACCATTATGTAGTCGATCTGGTTATGATGGGTTCCATTTGGTGCATGCCATGTCCAGCATCGTGAAGGTTTATGTTGGTCCAGGGTTTTGGCTAGTACCAAGTTGTTGTAGCTCTCGAACTCGAGCAGCCGTTTCACTCTTCCATTGGTAAGATCATTGCAAAAAGTCTTATAGAGCATCTTTGCCAACTTTTGCATTCCAGTCTCCTTGGATAATGAGGATGTCTTATTTACTTACCATGTTTATAATACATTGGATTGTTTTGGTAAAAGTCCTCTATTGTTTCACCATCATGATCAGTAGTTGGAGCATAGACTGGGATAATTGTGATGTTAAAGGGTGATGCTTTCAGACGAATGAAGATTATTCTGCTATATATGGGAGACATTAAAGCGCAGATCCCTTGATGGCTTTGTTTACAAGGAAGCCTACTCCATTTATGGACTTGTCCAACTGTCCACTATAGTAGAAAATATGCCTATCTTTAGTTTGGTGTTCTCCTAGGGCTGTCCATCTGACTTCACAGAGTCCCAAAATGTGCCATGTGTAGTGTTCCAGCTCATGTGTCAACTCTTGGAGTCTTCCAATTTGCAAGAGTTCTAATGTTCCAGGTGGCAATGGCGATGCTGCCTCTCGCTCTGATTTTATGCAAAGTACCAGTAGCACACTTGTCACCTCAGTCCTGGTAGACAACGGCAGGCGCGGTTCTTGTTGATCTGGGCGACGACCGATCCGGTTTGGTAAATTCAGATTTGTCCAGCATTATCAGTATGTCTTGGGCAAAAGTCGACTGGCGGAGCCCATCCGTTTCCAGACCAAGGCGTTGCCAGAAGGGGATGTAGTACATCGTCAAAGTGCCTTACTATCTCCACTCCGGATTTTTTTTTAGGGTTTACTCCCTTAGCCTTTGGCTAACCAAAGCCGACATGCAAGGCAGCAGGTGACTCGTCCATTTCCCGATCAGATAAAGCATCTGCCACTGCCCACATTATCATCTAAAGCTTTCCTAAAATGAAAAACACACCATTCACTAGATCTTAATCATCTAAAGCTTTGAAACTTGTCTTTAAAGACCACTGCTATGTGAGACCACCTGTCTTGAGAGTCCACATTCTGAATGCTAGAACTTCACTGAACATGATACTGAAAAGGGATTGTTTCATCTCTTCGCATTGTATGCGTCAATTTCATCGCTATATTTAAAGAAATAAACTGGACACATTGTCACGTCTTCATCAAAGTAACACTGTAAAGCTTCAATGCTCTTGTTGGAAAGTTGATTGTGTGTCCAGTTTCTACTTTTAGGAACTTTCTTTAAACAATAATTATATTAATTTAGTTATTCTTTTGATATAATAAATTAAACAAGGATATTACACGTTTGTTTTGTCCTTAGAGAGAAATCAAAATTTAACTGCAAAGTTTGACTTTGGTGTGTGTGTGTGTGTGTGTGTGTGTGAGAGAGAGAGAGAGAGAGAGAGAGAGAGAGAGAGAGAGAGAGAGAGAGAGAGAGAGAGAGATTTGGATTTTTAACGTAGATTATAATGTTCCAGTCATATCGCTACGATGTCTGCAGTGTGGCAGTTTATAGTGATATATAGCACTGGGGCATCATGCCACAGACATGTAGCATGATGACCCACCCAGTCACATTATCCTGACACCAGGCCAACCAGTCCTAACACTAACCTCTTAATGATGAGTGCCAAGCGAGGTAGCTGTCTGTTAGTAACATCTTTGTAAGTCTTATGTATGACTCGTCCGAGGATCGAATCCACAACCTTCCGCATTCGAAGAGGATGCTCTAACCACTAGGCCACCGGAGCGGTCTGATGTTTGCCTTGATATTTTAGCAAACAATTGTAAACCATGATGCAAACATGTAATGACATTAAGAAACTGACGATAGCGACGAAACCACACCAATCATCGAATATCCTTTGGGATAAAAGTTGTACACTAATTCTTCTAAATTTATTTCCAGAAACGTACCAGGCTCCTGCATACCATTTACGCGTCCATTTGATTAGATGACATTTTTTTCAAGATTGTATTAAAGTGTAATGACCTTTAAAATATTTTTCTTGGGCATGGATTTTAAATATCCCAAAACCCAGAACTATCGATCTCAAGCATCGCGCGTGCAGATTTGTTTAAACTATCACAGGTAGGAACGTTACTTTCTTGAAAAATATATCTCTCTAACTGAAAATGAATGATATGATAATACCTGGTGACTCGTGTTACCATAGAAATAAAGAAAATTGAGCGTCTCATTCCTTTTGGCAATCATTAGTTTTTTGCTAGAAAATGTTGCAACAGAATATCGATTTCCCTAATTGCAATAAGTGACCTTTTAAAATCAATTTACTTGCAATGACATTTGGGAAATGGCAAACAGATATGTCGATAAAATGACGACACTGAAGCTCGATGAGAAATTGTATTATTGAGGAAAAAAGAATGATTGAGCTAAATTCATATCAGTCATACACATGGATTGTAAACTAAGATTTCTTTAGAAGATAACCGATAACCCAAATGACACATCGGAGGTGTTGATGTTCATAATGGACTACTTGACACATTAAGTTGTTTTCTTTTCTGACTCAAAGGCGCTTAAAACATCATGTTTAATAACTAAAATGTTGGCTACTTCTTTTTAGTATACATCTTTACATTCTTTTTCTCTTTCTTTGTTTAACCTGATCGATGTACATAACTTTCTGAATTGTACATTATTATGGATTATTTTATTTCAGGCATGAACTTGAATTTAAACAATCCATGATAAATTGACATTTTTTAAAATAGTGCAACTTTATTTTGTAGATTGGTTGGTCCAGAGTAGCGTTACTAGCAATAAAGCTTCGGATCTTTAGCAGAACTGAGAAGAAACAGTTTCTCTTCTGAAAATTAGGTATGACACTGTTGGGATAAAAAGCCGACACTAAAGGTTGTTTTAGGGCAGATAACTAAAATAAATAACGGTCACTAGTTTTATTAATTAGTTCACTCCTAGTAATAATCAGTGTTAATAATAATAATTCTATGCTCTGTTCTAGATGTGCAACTTTGCTGCATCTTGTAACTTTATCTAGATATACTGGTCTCGACATGCGAAGATGGAGACCAAACGTAAGTTCTGAATTTACTGTTGACTCATCGAAGGCTTTATTGCTACAACATTCGCTATACAGCGGAATGGGAATCGGTAATAATAATAATAATAATAATAATAATAATAATAATAATAATAATGACAACAACAACAACAACAATACATGATACTACGTATAAAGTGCTTTCATGCTTCGGTCAACGAACCTAATATGTTATCACCGCTATTAGGCGAAAACAGGCACCAGCAAGAATTTGGGCATTCAAAGACCAGTGCGATCGACAGAACAAAGAACTTGTTGTCGTTGTTGTGTTTAACGCCATTTTCAGCACAAGTAGGCTATAAATGGTGGCCAGTATAAATGATGGAGGTAGAACCCGGGTAAAACCCATAAAGAAACACTAGGAAGAATATATATATATATATATATATATATATATATATATATATATATATATATATATATATATATATATATATATATATATATATATATATATATATATATATTGTTACGTGCTTAGGCTCGAATAAGCAGCAACACAGAAAGAGTGTAAACTAACAAGCTTGTATAAATTGAACAATGAATTTTATTAAGTACAATTATTTTCATAAAATAAATAAACTTACAGTTTTAGAGAATCAAATCCAACATTAATCCAATATAGAATTCACAAAAATAATCCACTAATGGAATGGTAAGAGTCCTGATAAATAAATGTTCTAATAATTCCAGGTTCGAATCTTGACGATATAATCCAAAATGGCTGACAATGTCACGTGATGCAGTTCTTGTTTTGTTGTTCTTGTTTTGTTATCATCCAAATGAAAATCATAAACACATGTCCTTTTCCAAATAATTCTTCTTTCTTCAATGAATTGACACAAAGTCCAGAATAAAATAATTAATATTAACACTCAAACATGAATTACACAACTGTTCATTTTAAAGCCCAAAATTCTACTGATTTGTTCTATCCCAAACAACAGTTCTTATACTTGTTTTTCTTAAGTAAACAAGTGATCACGTGATTTTCTAGAAATTGATAGAGGTTCATGGAAAGTCACAGAAAGAGACTGCCTTCAAAAGGTCACGTATTAAAAGAATGATCCAGAAGAAAAACCATCCCCAATAACTAAAAATAAAAGTTATCCTTGAAATTAACCAATTTAAAGACCTGTTTATCAATCTGAAGCAAGGTAAGATAAAGAGGTAACCAAGCCAAGGTCAGCCTGTTTACAACTAGAGTCTAGGTCAGGCTGAATTTTCTAGAAAAAATCTCCCAATTATATATATATATATATATATATATATATAGTTTCGAATGTTAAAGGATTTTAAAAGAAGTGTATTTACGCATTTAGATCAGAACCGTAATAGCTAAGCTGCTATCATGTCAGAAGGAGACGAGTTTGAATCATACCATCGAAGCAGCCCGGTTCGGCTACCGTGTTGTGTCCCTATGCAAGGAAGTTTTGTACTTTCTTTCAATAACGTCATTGATGTTGCTAATTGGCTAGAAATTCTGATTTATCGAAGACTAACCAGCAAGAATTACTCCGAAATCATCAAAGAAGCAGCTACTATTTTAGGTGGTGTCATGGACAGCATCGTTTATCGGGCATTAATTGATAAAATTACATACAACTACTACATTGATTGATTAATTAGATCGGCGATAGCAAAATAGCACGATTATACACAATGCTCAAAGTGAACCTGTGATGGTCAGGGTGGTAAATTAACTATTAACAGTATATAAAGTTATCTAAGGAGACGGGATTGGTGAATTTATTCAAGGTTTATTCAGAAGGATAACAGCAAAAGCGATCCCGATTGCAAAACAATTATGCATGAAAGCTATTGAAGTTATTTGTAATACAGTGTGACGGGCGATCTAACAAGAATACGTTATTTGGGAACAGATAACCATTAATTAGATTTATGGAGACAAGCGCGTATCATATCGCCATACTACCATGTTCGGTAAACTTCTTTAAAGGGAGAATTTCGGTTCTAATTAAGCATTCTGTTTATGCAGCAGACAGACGGACTATTAGGCGACACGGTAAACTTCATTTTCATGGTAAAGTTGTCAAGATTGAGAAATCGCAGAAACTCGGTTACTCAAACTGCCAGGTCAAGCTGCCCCGACTGTTGCGCCTCTGTACAAAAAGGGCGGCAGAGATATTTGATTCTGATTGGTTACGACAAGTTCACACCCAAAATTACCTGGACTTTATATCGTATCATCGAGAATTGTAATTAGTCAAAGATTTGTGTGCAAGAGAAAAATAACCAGTGGAGACTCCAAGGAATTTGTAGGAAATTCCCTCGTTAAAAAAAGTGTGGTCCAAGCAATCCGCCGAACTATTTTGGATCGACGTGTGCACCAAAGGGGAGAAAATAGCCTTGACGTACAATATTGAGAGTGAACTTCAGAGTGCAATTCGAGACGGGAAGATCTGAAAAGACGAACCCTATGACGTAATCGTAATACGTATAAATATCAAATGTCCTGGACGGATTGTTGAGACAGGAATCCGGAACTCCAGGCGCCGAAAAAGCTACAGTGGAAGTCAAGCAAGAGGAAGACCATGTTATGAAATCGTACAAGGCGTTGACTTCGATTGTTCACTCGATCGATGATGTACTAAATATATCAGTAACAAATCAGTTATCTTATTTGAATTCATTTGTGCTTTCCTTTGTAAATTTAGACAGTTTTGTTTCTAAAAGATGAGATATTGTTAACGTAATGACTTCAATCTATATGTTCACCACTTCTATTTACTCGAACCGGGCAATTATATCGAGGACTGTTATCTCCTAGATACCGAGTACCAAACGAGGTGGGATATATCATAATATAGCAGTATAATTTATAATATTTTTGCAAAGAACCCCGTAACTTATAGCAATTGGAACTGTTGATGGTGCCGCTTGTTAAACATTCTCAGCAATCTGAGACAGATATGTGCGATTAAATACGATAAAAATCTCAGCCGTAGCCAAATCACAGTCTCAAAAACATCAGGAAGTTTAAGTAAAATAATAAATCAAGCCGCAAATAAACAACTAAAATAATTAGCCACTGACAAAAAAAAAACAGGCTGCCGAGATAGAAAAAAAATCAATATAACTGATATCAGAAATGGACTGGATCGAAGTCGCTTTAAACAACATATAATATAGTAAAATGTCAAGCGTATATCTCATCCCACATCTTATATGGACACTCAAGTACGTAATGACAAGTATGATTATCAATAATATCACTATGAAGCACGAAAACCAAACCAATGTGGACGAATCGAACCACAAATCCGAGATAAATCAATGTATTTCCTACCCGTTGAGGCATTCATAGGATAAACTTGTGAAAAATTACAATACTGTATATGCATCAAATGAAAAATGTGGATTCCTAAATAATGGTATCACTACTGAGGCATTATTTTAAATGCTTTACATAACATCGACGATAGACATCAATGTTACTACGATGAAACTTGGTCTTGCAAGATATTCCAGTGATTCGTCAAGATCTGCTGGTTCATCAATGATGTTCTCCAAGGATATCACAGATATACATTATAACAAAAGACGACCAAAAGACCACCCCGACAACGCTGACACCGATGTAGCCCCGCATGGTGCCAATCTATAATTCAACTTTTTAGATTTTCAGCACGACGATTACATGTTAACGCCGATGGTATACTCAACTGTGTAATACCGTTGTTAAACACCTTTTGACTACAGAAATATTAGAAAAGTTACATTCGTTTCAAAATATTGGGTTGAATTCTTTCGAAAGTCCATTAACAACGATACAAGCTGTTAAGATCATATTTCAGTTGCTGGTAAAGTGGAACTATTAAAACTCCATTATTGATGCCAAAAACAAACTGAAAAACAACGGCTGATTTAGTGGATTGCGGTGGTACGTCGACTATGTCATAGTTGGCAATGACCACTGACTTAGCTTCAAGCACAACGCATTCATTTACATGACCGAAGGCATCAAATCAGGGAATTCAGCATCACAACATATATTCGTTGTATTTCAAGCTAACGCAAGATTTACACTGTCGCATTCGGTGCAGTTCGATAAGTTACCGCCCTGGAATTGTAAATTCAGCAAAACACGGTTTAAAAACATAAATAAAAAAGGCATGGGGCCAAGATTCCAGAAAGGTGGTATGGTCAAGGTCAGCGACTGCCAGAAACGCTTCGCTGAAACGCCCCATGTATAATTTTGATTTACATGAAGCTGCTCCACGATTGGGACCACATTCAAGCACAGATCACTTGATGGCTTTGTTTACAAGGAAGCCTACTCCATTTATGGACTTGTCCAACTCTCCACTATAGTATATTATATGCCCATCTTCAGTTTGGTTTTCTCCAAGGGCTTTCCGTCTTACTTCACAGAGGCCCAGAATGTGCCATGTGAAGTGTTCCATCTCATGTGTCCACTCTTGGTGTCTTCCAGTTTGCGCCAGAGTTATAATGTTCCAGGTGGCGATGGCAGCGCTGTCTCTCGCTCTGTATTTATACAAAGTAGCAGTATCACACTTTTCACCTCCGTCCTAGTGAACAATGGCAGGCGCGGTCCTTGTTGATCCGGGCGACAACCGATCCGGTATGGTAATTTCAAATTTGTCTAGCATTATCAGTGTGTCTTTCACGAAAGTCGTCTAGCGGAGCCCATCCCTCTTCAGACCAAGGAGTTCCCAGAAGAGGATGTAGCACATCGTCCAACTGCCATAGGGTTTCCACTCCGGATTTTTTTAAAGGGTTTACTCCCTTAGCCTTTGGCTAACCAAAGCCAACCTGCAAGGCAGCATGAGACTCGTATATGGGCGGGTTCGTCCATTTCCCGAGCAGCTAAAGCATCTGCCACTGCCCATATCTAACAGAATCATCTCCATTCGTCTGAAAGCATCTCACTTTCACATCCCATTTATCCAAGTCTATGCTTAAACTACTGATCATGATGATGAAAAAATAGAGGAGTTTTACAACAATCTTCATGGTATAATAAACATGATAAGTAAAAAAGACATCCCCATCATTTAACTAGAATGGAATGCCAAAGTTGGCAAAGATGCTCTAAAAGACTGGGATGGTCATTGTGGACCTTCTTGCAATGACAAAATCAATGAAAGAGGGAGACGGCTACTCGAGGTGGCAAGATACAACAACTTGGTACTAGTCAACACCCTGGGCAAACATAAAGCTTCATGATGCAGGACATTGTACGCACCAAATAGAACCCATCATAACCAGATCGACTGATTCAAAACCATTACCGATCGGGAATCAATAGAGCAAAAACAAGAACGTTCCGAGTGAGGCTGAAGCAAATTAACAAACCAAAGAAAATCAGGCTCAAATTCAGCCTTGAACAACTAAAGGACCCTATCATATGCAAGTCATTCCAAGCCACAATTGGTGGGAAATTTGTTCCACTTCTTGTGATGGAAGTTGATGTTAAAATGATAACAGAAACTTTCAACACAGTCATGACAATAGCTGCCAAAGGCATCGTTGGCCTCCATCGCCCAAAGAAAACACCCTGGGTTACAGAAGTTATTCTGAATCTGTGTGATGCCCGAAGAGACCTCAAAAACACCAGACATGCAACAGGGGCAGTGTAGTACCGAAAAATAGACAAGAATATCATTAAAAAATTTGAAGAAAGCAAAAGAAGATTGGAGTGGACAAAAGTGCACAGAAATAGAGAGCAGTCTGATAAAGAATAACAGCAAAAAGGCATTCACAATTGTAAAACACCTCACCAGACAGAAGCAACCAAGAGTCAGTACCATTCAAGACGAAGATGGAAAATGTCTCACAGAAGCAAGTGACATTGCAGAACGATGGACTGAGTATTGAAAAGAACTCTACAACCATCCGTCTATATTAGACCCAGATATGCTTGAAGTTCCAAACTCCACAAATGATGATGATTTCCCTATTCTCAAAGAAGAGGTGGAGTCAGCAATAAGAGCACTGAAGAATGGGGAGGCAGCTGGAGTAGACAACAGCCCGGCTGAAATTATCAAGAATGGTGGGGACTCAGTGATATAGCTACTATCAAAAATTTGCAACAAGATCTGGCAGAGATGCGAATGGCCAACACGGTGTACCCAGTCACTTATTAAAACTCTCCCTCCCCCCCCCCCCAAAAAAAAAGAAGGCCTTCTCCAGCTGTGCCAAAGTTACAGAACTATCAATTTGATCAGCAATTCTAGTACGGTGATGATGAAGATCATCTTGAACAGACTAAACCCACAAGCAGAAGAAATAACCGCTGAATAACAGACATGGTTCTGGAGTGGAAGAAGCACAACAGAGCAAATATTTCATCTTAGGGTTCTCTATGAAAAGTACTCACAACGTCAACAAAACATCTATCATGTGTTTAAAGATTTTAAAAGGTTTTTGACAGAGTGTGGCATGAGGCATTGTGGGCCACAATGAGTAAAAAGTTGACTAATATATATAAACTATACGCCAAAGCTATCAGTGCAAGTAACTGATCAACGTTCTGTGGGGGACTGGTTCAAGACAGCAGTTGGAGTACAGCAAGGCTGTCTCCTATCATCCACGCTTTTCAACATATACTTAGAACGCATAATGAGTGAAGCCCTGGAAAACTACTGTGGGACAGTCAGCATTGGAAGGCGTAACATCCCCAACCTACGCGTTGCAGACGACATTGATGAGCTGGCAGGCGGCAGTGAAGATGAGCATGCCACCTAAGTGAAGAACACGGATGAAACATCTTCCAGATTTTACATGGAGATAAACGCGGAAAGGACAAAGCTGATGACAAATAGTGGCAAACAAATCTCAACCAAGTTTAAAGTCAGAGAACAGGAACTTACTGCAGAGGACCAGTTAAAATATCTTGGTTCCATAATCACGGAAGAGTGATCTAGAGCAGACATTTTGTCACGAGCAGCACAAACAACGGCAGCTATGTGAAAGCTAGGAACCATCTGGAGAGACAAGAATATCTGTCTGAAAACTAATATCAGACTACTAAGAGCACTAGTCATCTCAATCTTTCTGTATTCATGTGAGGTCTGGACCCTGATAGCAGAATTACAACAAATATTCCAGGCACTTGAAATGATATGATACAGAACCATCCTATGCATCTCTTACATGGACTAAATCACAAATGAAGAAGTGCGTGACACCAGCAGGCACAAAGTAGGCCATTATGAAGACCTCCTCACCACTGTCAACAAGAGTAAGATGAAATGGTATGGCCGTGTCACTAGAGTCAACAGTCTGTCCGCAACAGTACTACAGGGCAGTGTCGAAGGTGGCAGAAGGAGAGGTAGACAGAGAAAAAAGTGGACTGAAAACATCACAGAATGGACCATGAAATGTTTTGCGGGGACACAGGCATTGGCACATGATCGAGACCAGTGGAGGAAACTGGTCAGATGTTCAGCAGCACAGTGCCTCAACAACCACACTAGGTCAATAGATTGATGATGATGATAATGATGATGATAATCATGATGATGATGATCCACGATTAAATATAACATTCAGAGTTGTTATGTGTGATTAGATGGCGGAACGACGGAACCATATGGAAACTGGTATCATTCATCTCAATGGAATTTCAAGGCGTTGTACTCTATTGGTCGCATAGACGGTTGATTCACCCGGTGCAATTTATATTAATTCGTATAGACTGGACCCACCGAGAAACATTTTAAAATATATTAGAGGATTGAAAAGCATTCCGATCTGGTATTCAACGTTACCAACACGGATATTAACAGATTCGCGACGATCAGAAATAAGGTCAGTAAACGTGTTGCTACGACCGGCAGAAACAATGACTGGTGAACTCGACAGGAACAGAAGTAGTATGGTTGTTAAAAGAGACGCGGAATCAGACGATGATTCTGCAACAGAGACGTACGTGGACGATAATGACACCACGGTCAATACCGCCCGAACGACAACGATTGATAAATTAACCACACTGCTACCTGAGTATGATGTTCATGTGGACGTGTTTACAAATTTTCTCAGAAACTCTAACAGGCTTCAACAAGTCGCTCGTGATTTCTTTAGAAGTTCAACGTCGTCAACGTTAATCTCACTGACATCACCGACAATATCAAAGCGATTGACACTGATGAAATCAATACATCTGCGTTTGTCAACATTGTATACACAGCGGGGTCTAGAACAGAAACATGGTCAAAACAAAATAACACACAATCAAACATACCGCTTAGCTCACCCGGATGTACGTAATTTCAGTGTCTAGCTCTGCGAATTTAGGACATTTACGATTGATTCATGACGTCATTTGACCAACAGATTTTCCAGTCGCGTTAAATTAAACTACCGAGTAAATATTCGTGCTGTATCCCGAAGAGAAATAATTCACCTCAATGACGTATTTGTGATGTCTGGAGTTCGTCACGCAAGCACCTCGTCTGATTACTTAGCATTTAAGATAGTGCGACAATGAATACAACACAATCTTACAGATGTAATCAAGCATGTGTTTGGAAGGTATCGCTGGGAAATATTCTTCGACGTGCACAATATAAAACAAAAAGCAATATCGCAAGTGTATCGTCGTCATCGACAAGGTTGTATATGCGGTTTCCTCGCTAGTCATTTGGGCAACAACGTTAATCGGCACATTATCAGCAACACACGTGATATCGCCAATGATAGTAATCGGTGTCGCTGCTGTTATCGGCATTGCTGGTATCTTTAATATTATCGCGACAATAATAACAATATGTATGGTTAAAAAGTTACATGAAAACACATCAATAACGTGAGCATCATAGGATGCATGTACAAATTATAATAAATACTGTCAATGGGGTTAATGGACAGCGTAATTTTAGACAGTGAATATCCTGCCATTTGTGATATGTATTATCACAAGAACACAACCATCCCGACGCCGTCAGCAAGGCCGCTAACGCAATATTTAGAATCCGCATAAATATAATAATGACCGCAGAAATGGCCACATTCTTGGAACATTGAAATAGCAACACCTGATTACGCTGTTGACATACATCAGTCGTCGATCAGAAATGTGCTAAGATGGCTGCTGCGAGAACAGCTTTTGTTGTACCCCATAATTAAAATACTCTAATTATTTATCAGGTGAAAATGCACTCATACAAATTCCATGACACAGAAAACACTATCAGTGGAAAGCTTGGTTAAAAATTCAGAGATGTAAAATTGGGGCAGATGGTAGCATATACTTAGTTCTGTTAGATACAGCCGACTTTGGCAATGTTCTGTCAACCATGGGTATTTCTAGGAAATCACAACTTGATGAAATAGTTCAGGAATGCACATAATGATCTGATAAGGCTTTTAGAGAGGTACATAGTTGAATGTCCGAATCATAATCTTAAACAGGATATTGCTGATCCTGGTGAAATTTGGTTCCGAATGCTTTCAAAACAGTAATTATGATAACCTATCGAATGGCGTATCAAAAAATTATTTCTTGATTATCTTAAGATCCCCGAAAACCAATTACCTACGTGCAAAATACCCGGGTTAATATTCGATAAAATGATGTGTCATCTCGATAACGTAACTTGCAAATATTTTCCGAAGATCCATGCGTCATGTGGGAAGGTAAAATGTTATCCAGATATTCTACGACATAACAATGATCCAGAAAGTAGTGATCATCATATATCTTCTGGCATTGGCAATACCACGTCAACGACTTCTGTGAATCTTATATATGACGCAGTGGATGGTAGCTATATCGCGGTTGAATCACAAGCGATGATTGTACTGGCCATGTAAGGATCTGTTCTTTAAAGCTTTCTCCAGAGGTCTCCTTGTTTTGTTTTTTTTTGTTGTTTTTTTTTTAAATTAATAGATGCCTATTAATCCTCTGTATTTACGATTGTATAGTTGGTCGTTCTCACGAACGCATTGTTGTCTGACAGACACGATCGTCATTTATTCGACATCTTTGGGGAACCGATGATGGGTCTTACCTGAGGTTGATTATAAACCATCCTGAAATTGTCTTAGACAAGTATCAGCTGTAACATTTTTGTAATTCTCGACACTGCCAGATACACTACATTTTACAATCAACGCGATCATCGACAATGCAAATGTTAGTTAATGAGATTCTTAGTACCTAGGTTGAATTAATTATTTTTGCATATGCTAAAGGTCAGCACGAAAATTGTGCCAAATCCGGTTTAGTAACCTCCACGTAAAAAAAAAAACAATTATATCATTAAGAACGAGATTTTGCTATATCACATGACATTTTCCTGTAATATCAACGAGAATATTCTGGCGATGAGCATCCTCTGGATGATAACAGTGGAACTGACAATGTTGTACATTTTCCTTATGGGCTATTTTTCTGGATACGTTCCAAATGTCGTTGATCGCCGTTTCTGTAATTACACTGAGCATTATCTTACAATGAATCTGGTTCAGCTGAAGGATGATTAAAACTCTTTCAGCTATGGTAATGATTCAACGCTGAACTAGAGGTCTATCAATATTGCCCCGTAAATGTCGTCGTGATCTCATAGCCAATTATGTGGCGATTCTCTAGTAAACGGATGAGCTTGCCCATGATCGCCGTACATGATAACCGTAGGTTATTTTTAACCACCCAAAATATATTTGTAACAATTCATTGGACACAGTAAATATTTCTTTCCAGATGATTTTGGGAATGTGTTTCTCACTTAATCATGGTGGTGTCCACGCATCACCGCGCCATAGATAAAAGATGTTGTAAGTGCACCACTTAATGCAGCTTTTTCTCATCTCCTTGGCTTTCCACCAGATTCACTATTCATAAGCAAATATATGAAGCCATTAAGAAGAACGTCACATAGTCCATTTAACCCAATTATCCCACTACAGTACTAAACTCACGGAGAGTTCCAGCTGCAAAGAGCTCTTAGAGATAACTAACAACCTAATGTCAATGAACAACTGTACACCACTTCCAACTAAATTCTCTCCAGTAGACATTCTTGACCTGTTTGCACATTTTTTTCCGTGACAATGTACAAACCGTCAGAGTTAAATTTGACAACACAATTTCAATTGACTCAGCGTCATCATACAGTCACAATACAGAATGTCAAAGACAATTGTTAGCAGCATCTGAACCTGTCTCTAAGGATTTAGTACGGACAATAGTGATGAAGAGTGCACCCAAGTCATGTCAATTTGATCCAATTCCATCATCACTACTGCTTATGTGCTTAGACCCCAAACTGCCTTCACTAACTGATGTTATTAATACAGCTCTCTCATCCGGGGAATTCCCATCATTTTTCTAAACTGCCATTGTAAAGCCTCTGCTGAAGAAAAGAACACTCGACCATAACAATTGAACTAACTTCCGCCCATATGATCTCCCGTTCTTATAAAAAAATCTTAGAAAAAGTTGTTTTATGCCAACTCGTATCTCATTTGAATTCAAACAGTCTTGCTTAGCAATGTACAGACTGCATATCGCCCTTGCCACAGTACTGAAACAACTCTTCTGAAAGTAGTTAAATACATTCTCTCTGCTTTGGATAGCGGAAAGATTACAGTCCACATACTCCTTGAATTGTCCGCAGCATTTGACACAATAGACCATGAAATATTACTTCACCGTTTCTAACATATATTTGGCAGTCACAATACAACCTTACTGTGGTGCAAGTCAACAGGACACAAATTGTATCTGTAAATGGAATACACTCCAGCCCAATTGATCTATGTTGTGGTGTTCCGCAGGGATCTGTTATTTGACCTGTTCGCTTCATTCACTACATTCAGTCATTCTCAGGTGTCTCACCATCTGTTCGCAGATGACACCAAATATACAAGTCTAGCCACTAAACTAAAACTGATGTTAAAATTGAGGCCATACTAATAAAAAATACAAAGACTTTATGAACTCACATCCTTTACCTTAAAAAATAAATATCAGCGACACCTACATTATATACACATAGTCAGTACGAAACCTAGGTGTTACTCTAGACAGTACTCTCACATTGTACCAACATGTTATAAACATATGCAAGGCTGGATATCTTGAGCTGAGACGCATCAGCTTCATTTGCAGATTTATTTGAGTTGATGCCGCTAAAACACTTTTGTTCATTAGTACTTTCAAGACTGGACTATTCTAACTCAATTCTGTCTGGTTCGTCTCAATATCTACTCCAGAAACTTCACAGCAGCTCGGATCATCTTTAGAGTATCACGATCAGAGCACACCTCCCCGCTGATCTGTACTCTATAAATTCGATCCAGAATCAAACACAAAATTTCTTCTCTGTGCTACGTTTCACTGACGGACTCCAGTCCAACATTCCTGTCTGGCGTCACCCATGCATATACACCAGCAAGATACGTACGCTCCTCTTTTCTGACAATAGTATATTCATTGTTCCCACTATGAAAATGAAGTCATATGGACAACGCTCTTTTGCATATCAGGGCCTAGCAACGTGGAACGAATTGCTCACTGGAATTAGACACAAAGTCACGGTGATCCCTTTCAGAGTGCCCTTAAAGTCCTAATAATGTTTCCTTCCTTAAATTGTTTCATTATTTCGTAAGTTTTCTAATTTCATGGTGCTTGTTGTTTAATTTTTATTTTTTTTTGTAGTCATATCATTATAGATGTTGTAAAGCGCTTAGAGCTTTTAAGGATTAGGCGCTATAGTATTATTATTATTGATCAGGTTCTAGTTTATCCCAGATAATCCATGTTGGACCGTCCCACCATCGTGTCTGACAATAAATTTAATTCGAAAAAAAAAACAATTCTTTTTATCATCAGCTTCACGATCAATAATCACCACTCCTCCCCCACCCCCACCCGTGTTCGTCATTCATTTTAACATCGATGAAAAATCCGTCCTGGTCTCATTAGAACGTTGATCAAACATGCGCTACACTATCCCTCTTGAGTTCATCCCATTATGATATGCTCGTGCAATTGTAAATCAGACGGCGGGGTTGTTTTTTAAAAAAAACAAATGTTATCGTCTACTCCATCAAAATCAAACCTTGTATAGATAATCTTGAAAACTCTTCTCTCCAGAGTTTCTAACGTTTAAATCTTATTTCTCAAACTTTCTACGTCAATTTTCGACTTAACAAGGGCTCGTCTAAGACCGGTGCTATTATAATACTGTTCTTGCAGTTGTTTTGCTACAGTCCACCTGCCAATTATATAATAAAGCAAGTTTTTCTCTAATTGAACGCGGTCACGGAATATTATATAATAATGTCAAAAATAAACAATACGTGTAAGTGGCTCAGATTTGATTGACAACCCAATGTGGAAACAATTTTTGTAATGTTGTAATATGGCTTGGACGTGTAGGGCTAAAACCATGCGTGTAATGCGGGATGGGGGTGAATGGGGAATATCAGAACTTTCTGTTCAATGTGTGGATACAATATATAGAGCTGCGATTGGCTGATAATAAGTATAAATATAATATCGATGACCGGGTAATTGTAAAGAACGTAACTTAATCCAGGTAAAACTTGATTGGGTTCCCCTCCCAATCCGCTAGGCTGATTGTTTTTCACCCATGGGTTCGCGTCGGGGTGGGAGCTGATTAAAAACTAATAATTAAAACAATAAATCTATAAATTACCCGCGACATAGTATATGAAACATCATTCAGCTGGCCTGGTCATCTCCTTTTCCTAATTAATGTTTTGGAGGTTAGGCTCCAATGAGGTTATATACAAGCTCGGATTGGTTTTTGACAATTAATAAATCAACATTTTCCAAGATTGTAAGGTGGAACCATATACAATGATGAAAGTACCCAAAACCTTTCTTTTCACGGCTCTGGTGCCCTAGTGGTTAGAGCGTCTGTCTCGGATGCGGGAGGTCGTGGGTTTGAACCCCGGCCTAGTCATGCCAAAAACTTACAAAAATGGTACAATAGCTACCTATTGCCTCGGTTTCTTTATTAAACTGTCAAAGAGGAACGAAAAGTTATGAAGCATGGACAACATTTAACACATGTTCAGTTTACTTTTTTTTTCTCGAAATTATGTTTTTCGCCATAAAGTAAGTCAGTAAAGAGAGCATTTCAAAACAGAGGTCAGTTTTTAACATGATCCTTCATTCAGGTGCCCAGGAATGATAATTTGTATCATCAGAACAAATCAGTCTGAGCATTTTAGAACAATTAGAATCACTGTGTAAAAAAAAGCATGAATCCACACAATAAATTGCACAAGTTTGCAAATAGTACCTTTGTTCTCACGAAATAGTTTTATTTATGACACAGACAAATGGAAACATAAGTCTGACTAATATAAACTTAGGATAATAGAAGTTATTTCATTAATGTCAGAGGGCAACTGTTCTTGTCATAATAGCTGACATAACATTAATTACTGGTATTACTAGTTTAGCCCTTGTAGACGCCAACAGGTATGAACAAGCAAACCAGCCAAAACAGAAAAGAAAATGGTATAAATGAATAAATCAAGAAAGGTAGCCCTTGGTCAAACAGTCAACGCATCTTTCTGTTATACGCAATGAGTTATGATCAGCGGTTGTCCCAAGATGAAAAATTCCCGAAAATCGCACGTTTCGGAAGCCGTAACTTCAGTTTGTTACAACGTAAAAAAGCTAATGAAGGATTGATGAAAAGAAAAATATTTCAGGAGTAAAACAAGCCATATAGAACGGTTGTGTGCTTTTAAATACGGAAATAGCAGAATAAAATCGAGGGTCATGGGTGGAACCAAGTATTTGGAAGTTACGAACCTTCTCTTTTTATATAGTATATAGAGAGGGTCATTGGGGTAATCTAAGGTATTTTTTATCACTCTGCATGATTTTTTCCCGGTAGATTATTGTTTTTATTTCACATCAAGCCCGCGTCGAGCACCTGTGCCCCAAACTAACTATATTTCACTAAAATAACGATTAAATCGTAGACTAATACACAGTTTCGAAACAAATTCCCCAAATTGCGAAATCACGAGGGGGAGGAGTCACGTGATCGTTTATATCACGCACTCCTAACATGACCATGACGAGAACCAATCATTTTCACTTTAAGAATATAAGGTTGTTTGCTTCTTAATTCAATAGTGACATCTTGACTTTGACAATAATCAATCATTTTCTTTAAAAATATACATACATGCATGCATACATTATTCATACATACATACATACATACGTACGTACGTACGTACATACATACATACATACATACATACATACATACAAACATACATACATACATACATACATACATACATACATACATACATACATACATACATACATACATACATACATACATACATACATACATACATGTGTGTAAGCGTGCGTGCGCGCGCACGTGTGTGTGTGTGTGTGCAAAAACTCCGGTCTCATCACTAGATAGAAAATAGTTACTAGACCTAGACCGGAGGGCCATCACAACACATCATTCTATACAAATAATAGGCCATACAAAAGAAATTAATTGATAAATTTAGACCTGGAACTTATTTTAAAAAAATTAAAAATATGAATGATGATAAATTAGCTGAATATACTTCCAACGATTCTATTATTCGTCTGATATGTTACCATCGTATTATGGTTTGTCTGTTATTGATTATCGTAAGATGATCTTAAGAATTTGTCATAATAAGGGTGGCATTAGTAAGGATATTCCACATTTTGATGAGATTTCTTCAAAAGTAGATAAACTAAAGGAATAAACTGATTCATTATCTTTTAAACCAGATCCAATTAGAATTTATAGTGATCAACCTCCTTCAACTTCTCAGTATCTACCAGGAGTAAAAACAAATATTATATATAACTTCTTTTTACAGTGATGCACCACAAATAGACTACCTGGAATCTACATTAGATAAAGCTGTGCATGAGTATGTTAATAAAGGTAGATATGTTAAACCTTTTTATCTCGACGTTATTAACCCTGGAAATTGGGTTAACGTTGTATATCTCGTCCATAAAAATGATCAGAACGTTGACGACAATAATCCAGATTTTGTTCAATATAAGAGAGAGGTGGAACAAAAGACGGAAATAACGTGATAAAGAATTTGATGATTTTACGACCCTCCTGGTGCCCACTGGAATTGGTATTTCTTCTCAAGGAAGTGGTCTTACTAAATGTCATAACAATGTTCTTTCTTATGTTGAACGATGAGAAATTCTGATTGGCGGAAAACGTGTCGGAAATAATTCTCCAGGAAGTTTTAATGAAGCAATTGATATTTGTCAACGATTATTTACAGGCGGCATCATGGATAGTAATGTTTATCGGTCTCTTATCGATAAAATTGCTAATTGAATATCACAGTGATCAAATAAATAAATAAATAAATAAATAAATAAATAAATAAATAAATAAATTAAAAATGAAATTAATATACATAATGCTCAACGTGGAACGATCATGGTCAGAAGGATAAATTCGTGATTGCCTAGTAATAAAGCGATCTAAAGTGATGGACTCGGTAATGTTGTTTAGGGTTTATTTAGAAGGATAGCTCCAAAAGCAAAACCGGTTGCAAAGCAGTTAGGGATGAAAGCTATTGACGTTATTCTTGATAAAGTTCCTAGTGCTATCGGTAATGTTGCAATTAAAGCGTTTTGACAATTACGGATAGACTGGTACTATTAATACGGCGAAAACATCATCCAGTAAAATTACACAGTACTGAAGTGATGCTTGCAAATGTCAGTACAGTGATATATCAAGCTGCAAATCAGAAACTAGCAGAGAATATAACTGCAAATTTAATAGCGGGAAGAAGTCCTCGTGTTAGACGATGATAATTGGAATAAAATGTTTAAACTTATATCCGATCCAGCATTCGATGTAGACCCGCCGGTTCTCAAAGATGAATCGATACGTGATTATCAATTTTATTCTAATGAAGCACGACAACCAAATTAGCGTGGAAGAATAGAATTACAAGTTCAGGATACAATGAGATGTTTCTTACCCACAGCAGCATTTATTGAAGTAGAAGGTGAATTTGTAACACACTTTGCAGCTGATACGCCATATAATGTTGGCTTTGTTAACAATGGAGTTACAGCATTGTTTGGCGCTATATATATAATTGATGGAAGAAATATTGAATCAGTTAAGAAAGACGTCGACGTTGACACACCAATAATAGGATTAGCGAGATAGTCTGATGATATTATGAGATCAACTTGTCGATCACTGATGGTTGTTAAAGATATTACCAACAATGCTGATCATGCTAACATATTAAATTACGGACAACTGCAGTACTGAAATAGCACAACAAGATGATTTGAACATGCAGATAGACCAGCTGCTGATTTTGATCTTATAAGAAGCGTTAATGTAAATTTCACCTGAGGATTTGCATCACGTGTTGCAAATGATACATGTACCATCATCAATGGTAAAAGATACCAAAAATACTGACCTTATTTTGCTTAGATGATAGCGATAATTTTGCTGAAAGCGAAGGATTAATTATTAATTTTCCAGAAGTAATTAGACCTGAACTTATACATGTATTTGTCGACTTACAATATTTATTTTTAAATATTACACAATATTACTCTGACGAATTAAAACAACAAAATATTGAATCAACACAACATTGAAATCATTTAATATCAAAAAATGAATATATCTATTCACAAATTCGTCAATAAATAATGACTGATAAATCAGAAAAACTTTGGCATTCAGACGATATTAGAAAATACGGTCAAAAGAAAGCATTTCCAGATTGCTATAAAAAAAAAAGGAAAACAAGTACCAGAATTTGTAATACATGTACCATCACGTGCAACAAATGAACTAAAGAAATCAATCAACGATCTTATCAATAATAACCTTCCTTAAATCGTTGAGTATTAGAGAAAAATAAACCCTCCAGCAGGTATTCTCAAACATAACAATGATCCATAAGATGGAGGTCGTCATATTTCAACAGGAATTGTTAATA
Organism: Unio delphinus; assembly: GCA_029339505.1. NCBI lineage: Eukaryota > Metazoa > Mollusca > Bivalvia > Unionida > Unionidae > Unio > Unio delphinus. Next base: position 1,242,206 of record JAQISU010000227.1, on the reverse strand, counting down.
TAACATCAACGATTGAAGCCAATCTTGCATGTGCTGTAATTTATGACAGCTATCAAGTAGATCTAGAAAAATTCAGTCAAGCTCAGTGAGGATATATTCTGTATACATTTACTCCACAAGTACGTCCTGATTTTTTGATTCTACAAGAAGTAATTAATCCGGTATATCTACAATGGTATAATTCGTTATTATCAAGAATACATTTCAAACTTACTGAACAAAGCGGACACCTTCTTGATTTACAACATATAATTTTGTCAAAAACTTTCTATGTAAAATCGTAAAGATTTTAATCAAGTTTGCAATTTACGAATTAATCAAAGGGATATGTTATATACTATATCAACACGTGTGGTGTTTTATACACAACAAAGAAAATGCCATCAGAACAAGATTTACACAGCCCTCAGTCGGGCAGAACATTTTAGTGTCGACATAATTATTGAGAAATACGGCAATGAATATTTCTTTGCTGACACGGAACAGTTAAATGAACAGAGTCTGGACCATATTGTTATGATTGTGTGTGATAGAGATCAGATTATGAATTATGCGCTTTCCTGCATTGATTTTGATAGGATTTTTAAAAAGGTACACAATTCTGCAGATTGATGAGTGTAATAATAATTTCACAAAGAAATATATTTTTGCAACATAATTTATTTTTTCTGCCGATTTTTCGTTGTTGAGCAAACTTTACTAAAAAGTAATGAAAATCGGTCAGATTTCATGATATTCGTAATTGAGACAAATATCATAAATTATCAAAAATAACTGATGTTTGACCCTTCAAAAAATATAAATCGACTGATTTTCTTCTGACAAATTGACTAAAATCAGAATAAAAAAGATATATTTTAATCGAAATTTCCGATGTTTCTGAGACAAATGTATTATTATAATATTTCAGATTATTCTTGCAGTGTGAATTTTATTTTTTAAATTGTAAAAATAAAAGCTATGACAAATTCAAGACAGAAAAATAATTTAGTAGCAAAGCATATATTTATTAATTGCTGATATATTTGTATTCTGAGTCAGGGCTGAATGAATACTCTCTATTTTCACTTTCACTAATACATTTATCGCTGTTTTCGTTTTCACTATCTGATATAATCATTGTTAGTTGTCTTACACGTGAAATAATAATCTTTTTATTTAGTATTCGTGAGATGATTTTGATCTAATTCTCTCGATTGCTAGTGAAAAAGAGACGAATTTTTCAATGTCTCTATCATTAACCGGTGCCAAAGATTGTAGCATAACCTGACAATCCGTTCTTCTCAAGGATTAACCATCTCTGATACCGTTGTTTGGATCGTCGATGATCGTATCGAATAGTCAAAAAAAGTCAAGTGTTTCGAATTAGAAGAATATCTCATTTGCGGAGAGTTATAATAAATTTTACAGAAACTGTTGGCACCAATATGATATAGCTATGATATAGCAAGAAAACAATTAGCTATAAACAATGTTACCAAAAAAGAAGACACTTTGATTTTTTTTACCTTGAATTTATCATGACTTTAAAGCAACGAGAGATTAATTGTTGTGCATAATCTAACACAGTAATATTGTAGCAATATTCAAAAAAACGATCCAAGACAATATACTGAAGATAGAATTGATAGCAGTATTGTTCACATTGGTGTAATCGAATTCGAGGCGCATGGATGGATGGATGGATGGATGGACGGACGGACGGAGGGAGGGAGGGAGGGAGGGAGGGAGGGAGGGATGGATGGATGGATGGATGGATGGATGGATGGATGGATGGATGGATAGATAGATAGATAGATAGATAGATAGATAGATAGATAGATAGATAGATAGATAGATAGATAGATAGATAGATAGATAGATAGATAGATAGATAGATAGATAGATAGATACGTACGTACGCTTTGGGGTGAACATACTTTTGTTATACGTTGTCTATCGTTGAGTTTAATTAATAGCATCAGTAACACATTTTGCCATGAAAAACTGTGCTATACGCGGCGATGCTAAAAGGAAACTAAAGATATCGCATGTAAGACATAATTATGATTACAACCCAGCTCTGTAAGTTTGCTTGTTTCTAAATTAATTGTGAATAAAGATACAAGCTATAATATCAATTCCACACTACAGGAACTAAATTCACCTCAGTACGTTTTATGTATACGTGATTACATATGTTATTTAGTCTTCCAGTGAGCGATTAAATGTTAAGGAATAATGATGCCAAAATATACCGTAACCATTATATCATATCATATTACCAGCATCTCAACATAAACACAAAGGATATTGTAAATCATCGGAATCGTGTGTATATGCAGATAACAGACATAACTGTATCTCTAAATAAACATTTATGTCTATAGTGAATGAATACCTTCACTATGTGAAAGGAAAACGTCAAACAGTGCATTTACTATGTTATGTAATTGCTTATACATCACACAGGAGCGCTTGGATAAATACAACCACTTGCTTTCTGCTAAAGTATAATAGGTCTTTAAACGATGTAAAGGATGCAATTTATGTTGCAAGGTGAATACAACAAGCTGCGTTTTCAAGACATCTATTTAAAAAATGGGAATTAGTTTTGTAGAGCCAATCAATGAGTCGGCAATCAACAAAGAATCGAATTGACAACCATGCTTCAGAATGCATCTTGTTCACGCCGAGGTCAGTTGCAGGGTGAAAAAACTAAACGGAAACGGAAATAATCATTTGATAAAAATCATTGCATAAATGAACAAATATTTTTTCTCAATCAGTTACGTTTTTTAAAATTGAAAATTTGCTGAAAAGAACATAGTCGTCTTAAAAATCAAATTTAAATTTCTGTAAACGGAAATATATTTCATCAAATATATCCTTTAAATACTGCCAGATCATAAACACCGATGAAGGCCAAATTAAAGAAAAACCTTATTCGATTCTTGTTAATTTAAACCGACTATTACCTAAAAATTGTTCAACGCTTTCAACTGCAAGCATATCTTCTTTACACAAACTTTAGAATCAAACTATATTTTCATCACATTAATATCTAAGATTGTGAATTTTGAATTAATTAGTAACATGTAAGTCATTCACAAAAGATTATCACAAACTACACATATTACTTGGATTGAAATCAAACGAAAAATAAATTAAAAAGTTAAAATGGCAAATAAACTAAGAATACAAATGCGTGCATGAACCATTTCTTTATGAGCGAAGGAAAATAGGTTACTAGTTTACTTAGTGCGAACCGATATCGGATCATTTTGTATGTCAATAACGAAAATTCTTTCAAATGGGGGTTGGGATAGACAAACTGAAAGGATTTCCAAGACAATTTCAGTAAATAGAATTCACCTTAATTAAAAGAAATGTAACCAGTTTGTTACTTCTAAAATTTAATTGTCAGATTACAAGAAATTATTTGTTGACACGTATCTAACTTTTGGGTGCAATTATTTATTTTTACATATTTTCGAACTAATTTTGTAATTTTATATACAGGAATAAAAACGTTCATTTCCCTGGCAAGGCTAGGTTGGTTGCTGTGCTGTGTCTCTCCTCAGAAAAGACAATCTACTGATTCCCTTCAGGTAAATCACATTGTAGCAAAGATAAGCCAGCCAAACCAATATATTGCATTTTTGTCTCTGATGCACACCAATAATAAATGTATGGCCTCTGTTATGATAAGGTGCCGTTAAACGTTACACACACACACACACACACACAAACACACACACACACACACACACACAAACACACACACACTACATACATACATACATGCATGCATGCATGCATGCATGCATGCATACATACATACATACATACATACATACATACATACATACATACATACATACATACATACATACATACATACATACATACATACATACATACATACATACATATATACATACATATATGCATACGTGCATGCGTGCTTGCATGTATGGCAATATTTGTGGGGTGGGTGTTACGTTATGTTATTTTTGTCTCATTTCCTCCTATTTTTTATAATTAGGAGTAAAATATTATTTTGAATGGGATCAGATCAATGAGTCGATGTTGGCTTCATTTGTTCTTACTCATTTTAATTTAAGTACATGTCACGGGGTGTACGCCAAAATCCTCTGATCCTCTGAGAGCAATAAAAGATAGGACCAAATCTCCTCCACCAATATATGTTGTTAAACGTGTTAAACGGTCACAAATATACTGGCTTACTTTGAAACGGAATGGGAAAGGGGAGGGGTGACATGTCATCAATGTACCCGATATTTAATTTAAACATGAAATTTCGTGTTTATTCAAAACCTTATGGCTTAGGTTTTAAGTACTTCCCAAAATATAACAATTAATGGTCAACAACAATAAACTCAATATTTATGAAAGCTATTTGGTTACAACGTGCGTGTACCAATTAGTCTTTAGATCAAAACAATCATTAGACATTTTGAGTTCATTGTCTCTTAATATCTGTCGTCTAACCTGCATAATTTACGTCTGTAATCTACCCAAGGGAAGCTGACAACAATTGTCAAACGACCTAAATCGACACTCGAAATTATATGTTTGTACTCCACTTGAAAAGTAAAGTCTGTTTTATCATCGGCATTGACTCATACTTGGTAAACAGCAAGCCCACCGGGCCATATATTCTGTAATGTGCGCTGCCGGTTATCAATGTGTTATTAGTACAATATTGCACAAGGCCTGGTCAGAGGTATTGCGCAACTTGGAAAAAACAACACTTGAAGACCGCCTCCCACTAATTATCGTTATCTAGAAGATGATCTCTACGGTGTAATTTGCCCGGTCAATGGATATAGTAATCTGAGATGGTACTTTGAACAAGACAACACACGAGCCCCCGTAAAGATAAAATATGAATTTAATTAAAAATACAATCAAGAAAAGAATGACACTGTGAATTACAATTTCTTTCTGTCTGAATACACTTAGTTCAGAAATACATAAATTGAAGCTTTAAAATAATGGATACATTCATAAAAATCCCAAACACTAATAAAAATAAATGAAGTTAGCCGTTAATACTGAGAGTAAATTTCATCATAGAATCGAATGTTCATTTAACATTGGACTGTTGGGTGATTCAAAATGACCTTGTTCGACGACTGGTTCTCTTTTTTTTTTCTCTTCTGCGTTCGTCTTGACTTGCTTGCCATTTGGCTGTAAGCGGGATTACACAACTCTGTCTTCCAACTTCTTTTCCGTCTCTGAATTTCGTCTTCCGCGCTATTTCTTATTCAATCTTCAAACAAACTATTTTTCCTTGAAAAGAAAAGGGTAAAACGCCCTAAGTATCTCGTTACTTTAAGAGTTGAGATAGTAAGTCCGTTTTTTTCAGGTTCGAAAAATCAGATCTTACTATCAGTGTTATCATTTATACGGCTAACAAATACTATACAAGTCTTCAGATCAATAGTGCTATACTGCTAATTATCGACATCAGAATTCGGGAAAGTCATATATTCCCGTAAATCATTACGTAAAGTGAGGCAATATATCATAACACACAATCCATATTTACTAACATGATAAATTCAAATTAATGTAACACTTTCCGATCATAAATGTACACGGCGGGTTTTCTACACCACCCATTTACCTACCTAAGTATATAAGGTAAAAAATGCTAATTCAGAATTCAAAAATACATTATTAAATTACTGTAAAATCGACTATCCATACAAAAATATGAACACATCATGCATCTGTAACAAAGAAACATATCAAAGTACGTTATTAAATCAATGTAATACTGAACTATTTGTATCATAGTATCGATACATTATGCATCTATGACAAAGAAAAGATCATATACATTACATCATGATAAAGGTGAATTTGAGTTAAATACCTTGTGTTTTTGGCGTCTTACAATCGTTCCACATTCAGTTTCCTGGAACCACAATTTTATACCACAATTTTACGAACGTCTGTCTTTCAAAGCACGCTCGGAGTCCTGGTAATTACTTCTACCTTTGGTTTTCTCTCTTGCAGATAAATTTTCAGACTAATTCAAACTCATTGATTCAGAGAATATATTCCCCACTTCTAGGTTTCGACCCCACCCTCTTTCCTATACATTTGACCAATCGGCATAAATGCTGTCCTTGCGGACCTTTTGAAAACCGTCTATCAAGATGCCAAAAATGCCACTTAGGATCGAAATATCACCTTATCATTTGTCTCAATCATTTTGACAGCTCTGCGTGAGGAATCCTCTAATTTTAAGCGTGTCAAACACTCAGTCCGTTTTCACTCTAAATATTGTAACAGTCTGACCGAGGTAAACTACCATTCTTTCCGTTCAAATTCTACTCCAAGACAGTTGATTGTCGGCTAGCCTACGAATTATTTACTCGATTTCCCTGACGAAAAATTTGACACTTGACATATTCCATCACTGGAAAATTGAATGTGAAATGAAACTATACGTTTATATTAGAATATAGAATCATTTAATATTATGCGTGAAAGTATAGCATTAAAAAACAAATACAGAATCTGACGATTTCAAATTGAGTGAACTATACTCACGGATTGCATATGCACATACAAGATGTCGAGACATGAGAAGTAACTGAATTGGAAAAATACTTCGATACTAAACGGATTGAAACAACGGATGGAGCTTTTCTTGAATGTACATTCAAGTCTGATACACAGAAATAAACATGAGAGTTTTTTCTTTGATTGATTAGATTTTTAACGTAGCTTTAACAATTTTTCAGTCATATCGCTACGATGTCTGCATTGAGGCAGTTTATAGTGATGTCTAGCACTGGGCCAGCATGCCGCAGACATGTAGCATGATGTCCCACCCAGTCACATTATTCTGACACCAGGTCGAGCAGTTCTAACACTAACCTCTTAATGCTGAGCGCTGAGCGAGGCAGCTGTTAGTACCATTTTTGTTAGTCTTTAGTATGACTCGGCCTGGAATCGAATCCACGACCTCCCGCGTTCGCGACGGACGCTCTAACCACTAGGCCGATAAACATGAGAGAGATAGAACCAGAAAAAAAGACCAAACACATCAAGAATATTGACAGTCCTTAAAAGTTTGCACACAAAACTTATTGACCTCGCTGACTCGTTAAACATGAAAGGAGACGAGGCATATAGCCTAAGACCCAAAGGAAAAACACCTATACTTCCATATGGAAAACTAAGTTGTGGAAATATCATCATCAATATATTGAAACTAGTACACTTCTTAAGAAAGATTTTTTAAAAAAAGAACAGCGGAACCTTATGTATCAGATATCTCGCTATAGATACCACTTGAAGCTACAGTGACAACAATTGAGAAAAACCTTCAAAACAAAGTAGCGAGGTCAAGAATGGACACACTCCAGGGTTTCCTATAAGAAAATAGAGTGAGAATTTTAGAGATTGACAAAGAAAAACTTACGACAAGAAAGATTGTATTTTTTCTTCATGGGTTCCCCTTAAAGAACATGGTACAAGGGCTGCATATACTACAGAAAATGCAACAAATGCGGAAACGTGGGACAAGGCCATCAAAATGTCCCGCAACCAAAAACACAGTATGAGAATCCACAGCTACTACCCAAGAAAGGAATACGAAGCAAGAGGAGGCACCAAAACTCAAACCACGAAACAAAGGAATATAGGAAACAATCACCGCAACAAAGTAGAGAAAAAGAAGATAGAATAGAACAAGAAAGCAATCAACCAGCAACTCAAGGGCCACTTGAGAAACAACTGAAGGATACACAAATGGGGAGGAGATTATGTCCAATTTTTCACATTTTTTTCGGAGATAATGTGTGTGTGTATGTGTGTGTCCTGGGTGGATTTTGTCTGTATACTACAATGATCTTAGGCACGTTTCCTTCCCTTCGTCTGACTTTTGTTGCGAGATGATATGAAATATTCGCCTCCTGTATGAGATTATGTGTTAAGGCACATGTCAATTTTTTTTCATTTTTTCCAGTATAAGAAAGTTCAATGATTAATTTCAACATGAATTGCCCGCGTCATTATGGAAAATACATAGACTCTGACAAGTAGTAGAGAGAATTGAGAAACAAACCTAAGTTTATTTATATCTCTCTCCACATTAACAATAATCTGTACTTAGATGTGTATCTGACCTCAGTAAGGAAGGCAGAGGTCTGTAACCATTAAACAAAACTATTGGTATACTGAAATAAACTTGTACATAATTGTGTGCGATGTGTGATTAGGATTTGTAACGTAACTTTTAAAAAAAAAAAAATCAGTCTTATCGCTACGATGTCTGCAGTGTGGCAGTTTATAGTGATGTCTTGTACTAGCGAATCTTACCGCAGACATGTATCATGGTGATGTGGGAGTAGAGAGTGTTCTCCGGTTATAAATTGTTCAAGGAACGGGAGTCTGGAAGTTTAAGGGCGCGGCAAGAGAGATTCGGCTTCCTAGGAAAGAATGCTAGCCTCTGATAGCACAAAGGAAAACTAGCTACATATATCAATATGCAACGCGCAGTGGGAAACGACATCTGTTTATTCCATACATTATTTTCATATACTATTTAATTATTTAATTATTTATTCGACCGGACAATAACACCGTGGTCGATCATCTCCTAGATAGGATAACCAAACAAAAAGTGCCACACAACAACTGGACGCCCTATCAATAATATATTGTACCAATATTCAGCAGTAACCTATGACCATTTATCGTATCACTGATTAGCTAAAAGAAAATTTATCAAAATGTTGATATTGGGAGAAAGCAATAAATTGTAGTCTTTAGCTCAAGTGGCATAAATGTTAGGTCATTATGAATATATAAATTGTTATTAAATAAATAAGTAGTTTGCTATTATGTAATTTCAACATCCTCACGCGCCAATCTCAAAGAGTTACCCGTTAAAAACAAAGCTATATCGATATCATGTGACAACGTTCCTACTTTTAGGTTTTCTATACTACGATATTTTGTAAATTCTAGAGAATACCCCGTGTGGTTTCTGGTTCACCTCATCAATACAATGCTAAATCATAAAATAGATGTTTTTTTTTTTTTTTTTGGGGGGGGGGGGTAGATTTGTTTAAATGATCATAGTTTAATATACAAAAAATTAGTAAAAGTACTGTGTACATACATTGCGCTAATGTAGTACAATCAGCAATATGCTACCAGACACTTCTTATACCAACAATGTACATACACAAATCCCCAAGAAAAATTAAAAGATATGATATAATAACTCCACAGTGTAAGTTTCGCAAATCATCAGAAATATAGCTTTTTCCATGACGGTTTAGATTCTTGAAAGATTTGGGTCAGCTTTCCTTTAGTAGATAAAAATGAGTTATGGTCTTCGGGTTCGATATAAAATCGTAACAGAGTAGTAGAATAAGATGTCTAGTGAACCTTTTGATCTAAATACGAATTTTACACGCATGTGCTTTCATAAGAATCATTCATACAGTTAACCATCCGCACTAAATTCTTCTCCAATGTTTTAGCAACTTTTGTTAATACAGGATATACCATATTTAGAAAAATAGCGCCAAGATTTTGGGCCGTGTTTTGTTTGTCGGAGCAATACATACGTCCGTTTTAATCCTTTATTGGAATAAAGATTTACAAGCAAAAAGATTGAATAATTACTGCATTTACATTTTTTGACGATTATTATTATTATTATTATTATTATTATTATTATTATTATTATTATTATTATTATTATTAAGTACTTAAAGGCTATGCGATAGTTGTATCATAATTAAATTAAATAAGAGGTATACTGATATGTCACCTTTCATTTCTTTTCCTCCACGTCCAATTTCGGAAAAAGGCAGTACCCAATCCTTTAACCCAAGTCAATAATGATAAAATACCGAAAAAAAGTTGCCGGTATAGATCTTTGTTTGTGACGGTTTAAAGTTTCTTTTTACACATATTAGTCTTTTGGAAAGGTATTAAGTCCTTTCATTCAATTTATTTTTTTTGGGGGGGGGGGGAGGGATTTAGTCCAAGAGGTATTTTGTTTTAGTGGGATTTGCTCCTGATGGGATTTTATCTTACACTCGTTCCAAAGACAGAAGATCGATTTCCACAACAGATTATAAAGTTTTGAAAGGGGTATTTTCATTTCCCTAGTGTTTCTAAAGCGGGTTTTCTAAAGTGGGAGTTGATCTACCCACCTTCGGTTCCACTATCTTTTGTTTTTCTTTTGACCATGGCTAGTGGTCTCCTATATCCTTTGTTTGCCATTTGTGTTAGTGCTATTTGTATGTAAGCTATTTATGTATATATATTGTGTTATTGTTAAGATAGCCTTTTCTTGTTCATATTCAAATTCACCAATTGTTTTATTCTGTCATTTTATCTCTAAGTGGGTCATCACATTTTCCATTTTATTTAATTAAAATTTATTTATAAGATTTTTGAATTTTTTGTAAAGTGAGGTGTTTTTTTTTTTTTTTTTTTTGTGTCTCACTTTACTTACTATATATTTTTTTCTTCTAGCCCGCCTGCCTTGAGTCAGGGTCTGTACAAATATATTTGGCTGTACTTTGCCTGACTCAATTTGGGTCGTCTTTAATTATTTATTCTATTCTAATAAAATTTTCCAAAAGTTTTTAATTTTATTTCCCTTTAATAGGTGCCCTATCCAGTATGGGATCTGGAGGGGTAAAGAGTTTGTGGATTTAGTATCCAAGTCAGTGGCGTAGCTAGGAGAGGGGGAGGGGGGGTCCAAATTCAAAAGTCCCCCCGGGCCCCCACTTGAGGGGGGGGGGGGACCCAAAGGAGTGTCAGATTTTTTTTTTTACATTAAATATTAAATATTACGCCAACGCCATGTAATCTTGCTATTCACGTTGTTATATAAGTTAGTGACACTGTTGCATGTATTCCACACAGATTAAGGATTTCAAAATTACGTATATCAACACGCGTGTAAAAACTGGTAAAAAGTTTACTAAAAACTGTCAATACATAACTCCAGTTTTTGTAAAACACGTTATCTTGACGGCATTTTATCGGTATCTTCTATTTTATGTTCATGCTATAATCCATCTGTCCATAGACATAAATAGAAGGGTAATAGTTCGTATATTTATGTCTATTCGTCTGACGAAAATTCACAATCATGGCGGATGAAAAAAGCATATATATTTTTTGTATATTTTTTTATTTGTGAAATTAAAAGAATGTTATTCTTTATAGGGGAACTTCACTCATGCCGAAAGAACGAGTTTACCAGAGTGGGGCTACAAAACGGAAAAAGCGTGCTGCAGAAAGGCAAGAGGCTGCAAAATCAAGGAAAGTTTTTGAAGGGTTCTTTAAGAAGAAACCTGATAAGAGCACTGAAAACAAAGGAGACCATGAACATGGCGAAGAAAAGTATCACCATTCAGATGATTCATACAAAGATACAGCAGTGGAAGAAACTTTAGAAGTGGAAATGCCTCTTGATGAGAGAAGTAGTGCTGAAAAAACTTCAGGGGGGAACCTTTAACCACAGTCAGAGAAAACATCTGAAGTAAGTGATACAGACGATGAGTCAAGTGATGATCTTCCAAAATCACTTTCTCCAGAAGTTGAAGAAACTGTAATTAAGTACAAAGACTTCGGATATATCCGGCCTGGAAGTTTATCTGAGGAACTGCGAGCAAAGATTGTATTAAAGGGTAGCTTGTTTTTCCAAAACAAAGATGAAGAGTACTTGTTTCCAACAGAGTTTACCCAAAAAAAATCACGAAGTTTGACATCATCATGGTTCACCAGAAAGCTTCCAACAGGAGAAATTTGCAACCGATCTTGGCTCCTCTTCTCTCCACACTTGGAATGTCTGTTTTGTTTTGCATGTGTACTGTTTTCTGAGGCACCAGAAAAGACATCTAGTGCATTGAGCAAACCTGGAGTTGGTTTCACCAAATGGAAGAAACCTGAGAGACTGAAAGAACATGAAGAAGGAGTCCACCACAGACAAGCTTTTTTGAAGTGGACGTTAGAAGAAGAACGGCTTAAGGCAGAACCAGATGAGCTGTCACATATGCTTCATGTGCAAATTTTGAAAAATCAGCAGTATTGGAGAGAAATTCTGAAGCGTGTAGCAGCAGCTGTCAAGTACTTGTCAAAAACCAACTCAAGCTTACGTGCCCACAAAGAAAAACTGGATTCTCCCAATCCTGGGAACTTCCTAGCATCTTTGAAATTTCTTGCAGAATTTGATGAAGTTACGAAACACCACTTACATAGAATTGAATCTGGGAAGACACATTATTTGTCACCAGAAATTCAAAATGAGTTCATAAACTTGATGGGCAATAAAGTTAGGGAATCAATTGTTGGGAAAGTCAAGCAAGTTTGTTACTTTTCTCTGATGCTTGATTCCATTCCAGATGTTTCTCACCAAGAACAAGTATCCCTTATAGTTCCTTACTTGGATGTCGAGAATTTCGAAATAAAAGAGTCATTCATTGGTTACTTTGAAATTGTGAAGCCAGATGCACAACATTATGAAGAACTTGTTCTGAAAACTCTTAAAGACATTGGACTGGACTTTGAACGTCTCTTAGACATAAATCCAAAGGCAACATTTCTGAACTGTGATAATCACTCTCTCAACCTGGCAGCTCTTCATTCTGCTGAGATAGATCCAGCAATTGTCACCTTTTTTGGAACTGTACATGAATTGTTCAACTTTTTTTTCCAATTCACCCCAGAGATGGGCCAAGCTGAAAGAAGCTGGAGCCGGGAGTCTAAAAAGGAGAGTAGTAAAAGGTGGTCCTCAAGAGAAGAAGCTACGTCGGCAGTTTCCTTGCATCTTGACAAAATCATCAAGCTGTTGGAGAGACTTTCTGAATTAACAACTGAAAGAATGGACACTAGAAGCAGTGCACAGAATCTTCTTCATGCAGTGGAAAATTATGAAGTTTTTGCGTATCTGGAATTCTGGTCAAATCTCCTGCGCCCAATCAATATAGTTCAGAAGAAACTACAAAAGTCTGGACTGCACATACGGGAAGCTGCTGAAGAGATTAAGACCCTTTCATGCTTTCTGCAAAATGATGAGAAACGGACGAAACTGATCACCCAATCCATCGAAAGAGCAAAAGAAGGCAGTGAATGCTATGGATTTCCTGTAAGCAAAACAACCAGAAGAAAGAAAAGACTTGATGGGGAGTTGAGTTCTGATGTAGGACTGTCAATAGAACTGCAATTCAAACGAGTTGCGATAGAAGTGCTGGAAAAACTTCATATGGAGATGAAGGACAGATTCCAAAGGCTGGAAAACGATGTGGACACCTTTGGGTTTCTTCTTGAACCAAGACACCTGTTGGAGTCTATGGATGATGACACGCTGATGAAAAACTCTGTTACTTTTTCCTGTTTGTATGATGAAACACAGGCAAATCGCTTGTTCAATGATGTCATTGATGCACGAGCACTTTTCATCAACAAACCAGTATCACAATCACCAATAGACATATTGAGGAAGCTGGCTTCATATGGTAATGATGTGTGCTCAAACCTTGCAACCTCCATCCGAATACTACTAACTCAGGCCACTTCCACTGCATCATGTGAGAGATCATTCTCAAAACTCAAGTTAATCAAAAACTATCTCAGGAGCACAATGACTCAAGAAAGACTTAGCAGCATGGCTTTAATGTCAGTGGAGTCAAAAATACTAGACAGCATTGATCTAGATGATGTTATAGATGCCTTTGCTGCACAGAAAGCACGACGTGAGGCGATATGAATTGAGATTTGTCATTTGTGCATTATCTCGCCAATAAACAAAGGTATTATTCATTAAAAGAGTCTTAATGATTATTTTTTTGTTAATTTTACTGATATACTGTACCAATTTGAATTTAGACTTATATATTTATTAAGTACATTATCTCATGTCATGATGTCGAATGTCAAAATGCAGGGGCCCCCAAAGAGGCCTACCCCCCCCCCCCCCCCCGGGCCCCCAAATCCCTAGCTACGCCACTGATCCAAGTTTTGTTTCATAAAGGTGCACATGTAAAAATTAAATACAATAAATTGAATATTTTTATTATGTGATAAAATTCCTTAATGGGGTATTTTTTCAAACTCTTCAATAGGCATGCCCACTCCGCGTAGCGCCATGTGATATAGCCCCATGGCGTCTTCATTAATGTACTTGGCCCATTATGGATTACTGAGTAGTTGTAATATGTAAATATAATTTTATTTTTTTTAATAAAATTTTTGACAAAAATTATGAACTTATTAGTTGTTCAAAATTTGTCTTCCTTTCTTTATTAAATATTTTGGAATTTTTCATGTATTATAAAATTTTATAAAGAAAAAAAGAACATTTTTAGTTTACTTTCTATACTATTTCTTAACCGTAATTATTGGTCCACATTTTAACATAGTCCTCGTTATAAAGTCCGTAATTTGTCTAATTAAGTTTTTATTAAAATTTCCGTCTAGGAAGAGTATTTGCCGTCTGTCGTATTTGTCTATCTTCATGATTTCCATTATCAGTTTGATCCTTTCTTCCTTTGTTTTGTCACACGTGTGATTTTTTGTGAACGGGGCATTTTTGCATCGAGGGTAACTAACAGGGGTCCGTATCATCCGTCTTTTAATTACCACTTCGCCTGTAAGCCAGGCGTTGTGGAGGTACATAAAGATTATACTTTGTACCTTTGGTGAGCTGATGTTGGACCAATGCCACCAGACTCTGTCACAGTTAATATGTGGATTTTCTTCTTCTACTTTGTTTTTGACTACCTTAGTTGTATATTCCCTAATCCAGTCGTAAGTCTTATCGTTATCTAGTGCCCATAATTCTTTCTGATCCCTAACCTATATAATAAATCTTTAGTACCCTTATAAAATCGTGGTGCGTCTATTTTCTTACTCAGTTTGTTATTAGTGTAGATGTCTTGTCTATGTCTCATTCCAAATCCCATCCAAAAAATGTATAATGCTTCCCGTGGTATTTGTGGTGTGCATCTTATATTTTTAAACCTATTTAATGTATTGTTATATTTGATTAGGATTGGATTAGGTAAGGATAATCCGCCCCTCAGTTTAGACCTATATAATGACGACTTCTTTATGTAGTGTGTCTTGAAATTCCATATGTAGTCCACTATTTCATTATCTATAGTTTCTAGTGTTTTGTCGTTAATGTCCACAGAGTTTATTAAATATGTCAAATTGGAGTACATATATGCTTTTGCAACTTGTGAACGTTCTATTAGACTAAGTGTCGTTAGTGCCCAGATATGTATTACTTCTTTTATTTTTCGTTAAACTTTTAAGCAGTTTTCCTTATCTTCATTTGCCCCAAAGAATATCCATAGGGCTTTGACTCTATTTTTTTTTATCAAATGTGGGGGTAATCCTATATGATTTCCTCTCCAGTTTCCTATTTTCAAAATTTCCGTTTTGTCATGATTTATTTGCGACCCTGAAGCTTTATCAAAAGTTTCATATTCCTTTTATAAGTATAAAAAGGATTTTTTATCTTTTATAAAGTTCGTGCAATCATCATCATGTTGTAGCATCTTAAATTCTTCTCTCAAGTTAGGTATTGTGATCCTTTGAATATTAGTATTGTTCCTGATTTTGATACTCAGGATTTCAATCGCTATTACGTATAATAGCATAGATAGTGGGCAGCCTTGCCTCACTGATGTTTTTCCTTACGGTCAGTTTAAGTGACTCTTTACGAACCTATATTCTGTATCAAATATTTTCGGAAAAGGTCTGAATATTACACAAACCAAACATAGAGTACATTTGTTTAAAATTCCGCCAAAAATAATTGATTGTTTATGGTCGTACACCTTTACCCCGAGGTGTTCATGTAATATCGATCGACAAACATTTCCTGGTTGTGTGAGGTTACCTAACGAAAATGCTATCTCCTTTGTGACGTAATATTTGTCTTATTCATTTCCGAACTAAGCTGTTCGTTTAAGTAGCCTATGCTCTTTGTTTAGTTGCGGTCTTAAGTACGATCAGAGGGACCCTTCTGGTTTATCCTAAAGTGTTTAAGAGGCCCGACTCCTTACAAACCCCTATTCTATTCTCTACCGAATCCTTTCGGAAAAGGCCTGAATATTACACAAACAAACCTAGGGAACATTTAACTAAAATCCACCAAAATTGAATATGGCCGTCCATCTACACCCCGAGGTGTTAAGATCCATCGACAGTGACAGCTGAAGTGGCCGTTTCCTGATTATGTCAGGTTACGTAACAGAGCTATCTCCTTTGTGACGTAACATTTATAGTACATATTAATGTCCGAACCAAGCAATTTCTTTGTTCAGCCCATGCTATTTGTTTAACTGCGGTCTTAATAGGATTGTGCAAGCCCCAGGCGATAGTTCTTTGCTAACATGTTGTTACATACGGCTGTCTGTGTCGAGCTTTATTCATTTGTTCAATATACCGGATTAATATTTTGATGCCCCCTATACCCACAAACAAAAGTGCGTTATGAATAAAATAACGTATCTCCAAGTTAGTTAAAATTCATTAATCAATGAGCTAAATGAGCCCCATCTCAAAAGTATTCATTCCAAATCCAAAATTACACGAATTCCAAATCGCGAACTCTACCATACACATCTGAAATAATTTTAGAATTTCAAATTGTTGACAAGACTTTCAATTTCACATCAGGATTTTTTAAAAATTTATCCATATATAAGCTACAAAATGCTGTTAATTTTGCTCTTATTCTATCAGTTCTATTCAATGTACACAGTTATATCTGGAAAAAGTAAAGTAATTATTGCAATGCATAAGAGTGCAAAGTTCATAATTTAAAAATATAAATTAATAATAGTAATGGTATAACAGCAAACATGCCATTTCTTGTCATGTGTCGAAATTTTGAACCAAATGTTAGAAAACTGCAAAGTTCAGCAAAGATGTCAGCAAGGAAACAAACAACAAAAATATGTAGTAGAATTATAAACAAAATAAATATTAGAATACGTGTATCGTGGTAATATCTTATAGAGGATACGAAGTATAAGTGCTTTTTATTCATTTGTTGAAGACTACAAGCCATAAGAATGGTTTTATCATGTAGTATGCAAAATTTGCTGGCATTTGCGTAATTATTTGTAAGTTCTAACAAAGATGTGCATTTTTGTAAAACTTCATTAGTAAAACATATTTTCCCAAAAGTATGGTAAACTGGAAGTTTAATCACTCACCATTTAATGAAAGATTACCAGACATTGAATTCATATACAATACAGCATTTTACTCGCAAGTCGTATGTAGTAAATCATAATAACATTAACGCAAAATCGAAATATTTGCATGAATAAATTATACAGGTAACGAGTCAATACTGAAAATATTATCAACGTATTTGGAGATAGATGAATCGATATATTGAGTCAATTTTCATTCTTTTTCGTGCTTTTTTTTAATTCGAGACATGAGTAGTAGTAGTAGTAGTAGTAGTAGTAGTAGTAGTAGTAGTAGTCATATATTATCGAAATGTTTTGTGCACACATCTTAAACTAACTAAAGCTCAACGTCTGTAATCATCCACGTTCTGTAATTTTTATTACAGTAATGTTGGAATCGTGTAACTTTCAATATTCTGACATTCGGATCCTATATTAACATGACAAATTTCAATAACGGAAGTACACTATATGTAACACATTTAAGACTTTTTATTTTTTTTAGCTTGAGCTTTGATGTAAAGAAAAGTTTCGAGAATGTGAGGTCAGAAATTACATATTCCAGGTCATTAATGACACACCAATAAAATTTACTAACACAAGAATAATAATATCTATTGAAAGACACAGACAGCAAGAAGTCTATATAGTTAGCTCTTCCTACTTTCAACCAGTTAGGTTTAGTTTTTACTCTAATGATTTCCGCATTACTTCATGACGAGGTCTGCAGTAGATCTTTCAGATCTTGCACGAATAACTTCTTAACAGCGAATGGAACATTTCTAGCAATTTCAGTGAAAAGTCCTCAGTTGTGCAGTAATCGGCCATTTTTAAATCTCAGTCATAAAAACGAGCGAATCTCGTTACGAAATACCACATCACGGTTTATATGAAAACTAAATCATTCATCCACAATTAAAAATACAAAACCTACTGTCGATTTAACGATATATCTTCAAGTTTGAATGTGTTTAATTGACTTATCATTTAATGTGTTTAATTGACTTGTCATTTAATCTTGTAGACACTCAGATCGAAAGACTCGTCTCTCTGCAAGTGCTTTTCACAACATTACTTGATGTCGATAATACGAATCATTAACAATAAAACAATAATGAACAGTAATATCAAATTTCCTAATTTATAGCAAATATAAACTATGGGGCATTAATGCTGAAAGTCAAGTGTCCGTTCGCCAGCCAGTGCAAACAACTATAAGTGTAACATTTCTTTGTCAAAGAAGGCCTCTGTACCAAATTCGATCTGTAAAATTTGACTTCCGAAAAGATGGCCGCTATCGCTTAACCGGCTTGAAGTAGTAGTTCCGTGCTTGTGCCGTTTTGCATATGTCTGCTTGGTGTCTATCTTCGTCTACATTTTTGTGTTTTAACATGCACTGGTTGTTCAGTTCATATGATTTTCTTCATCTCCTTATTTAGGAAACGAGAACAATTAAAAAAATTCACAGCTCTCTTGCTCCACTGCTACAACGTTCTTTGTTCTTGATAGCCTGTCAACCCGTTTATGCTATAATTGACCCTCATTAATTGCTTTAAATGACCACAACTTGGCTCTCCATACTACATTGTGCTCAAGACTTAACGATTACTTATCATTACTCATCATTACTTAAATGTAAATAAAAGCGGGAAAAAAGAAACTTTCTTTAAAAGCTCTCATCGTAGAACAAGAATAATAATTCTAGTTATCTCCATTTCGCCCTTTTTGGTTCAACAATTTAAAAAATCGGCCGTTTAACCTGGTGCGAATCTCTATTAAATAATGCTCCATTGTGTCAACTATCCCAGAGATAATGCGTATTACATTATTCAATGCGTATTAAATTATTCAATGCCTAATCAGTAGGACGACCAGAAAAGAGCACAGAAATAGTTAAAATTATCAACGATCAGAATGAGGAGGTTTTCTTCCCGACAAAATTATGGCTAAAAACATCAGGCGATGAGCCCAAGTGCGTCGATCTAACAGCAACCGGTTCACCCATCAAGTCGTTGCCTCGCCACTTTCCGGTGTGGACTTGATGTCATTAAAAAGAATTCCATGATAAAATGTCTTCAATACAACACAAACTGCAGTTTCTGCCACGCTAGTCTAAACAACACTCACACTGGCACAAAGGTCAGTCCTTTTTTTCTGCCTCTACCGCTCTCTTCCAATCAGAAAAATCAAGCTAACTGAATCTCTCTTTTTGGAGCAGTTTCCGAATCTCCTGAGTATGGAAATTCGATCGGTTGCAACCTGATATTATTGGAAGTTTCAACTTTCACTTTATCCTGGAAACCAATACACATCAAAACACCTAGATTCCATTCATGTTTTGAACCTTAAACAGTCAGTTAACCAACACATCCATAAACATGGTCACATTTTAGACTGGATTCTTCATAGACCTGATGCTAATATTCTACGATCCATCCTTGTACCCCACGAACTTGCATCAGATCACCCCTGCATTGTATGCCATCTGAACGTATCAGTACCAAAACCTCCACCTTTATTTGCTACTAAGCGAAACCTCGGTATGATAAATAGAATCAAGCTAATGCAGGACATCCAAGCAAACATTTCAACTTGGTTACATCCTACAGCAGAACAACTCGATAACTGATTGCGTGCATTGCTTGAAAAACATGCTCCAGACACCAAGTGCAGAGCATCAATTCAAAAGTGTTCTCCGCGGTACAGCCGTGTTAAGGACAAACTTCTAACTGCTAAAAGAGACCGTCGTAAAGTGGAGAGACTTTGGCTTTCCACCAGACTCACTATTCATAAGCAAATTTATGAAGCCGCTAAGAAGAACGTCACAAACATAGTCCATGTAGCCAAATTATCCCACTACAGTACTAAGATCACGGAGAGTTCCAGATGCAAAGAACTCTTCGAGATTACTAACAGACTAATGTATACCACTTCCAACTACCTTCTCTCTAGTAAACCTTTTTCAAATTTCAAGGTACAAACCATTAGAGATAAGCTTGACAGCACATTTTCATTTGACATGTCGTCATCATGCAGTTGCGATACAGAATTTCAGCGACAACTGCTAGCAGCATCTGAGCCTGTGTCTATAGATTTGGTGCGAAAAATCGTGACGAAGAGTGCATCAACGTCACATTAACTTGATCCAATTCCAGCATCACTTGAGTGTTTAGATCCAAGTTTGCCTTCACTATCTGATTTAATTAATCCCTCCCTCCCTCCCTCCCTCCCTCCCTCCCTCCCTCCCTCCTCTCTCTCTCTCTCTCTCTCTCTCTCTCTCTCTCTCTCTCTCTCTCTCTCTCTCTCTCTCTCTCTCTCTCTCTCTCTCTCTCTCTCTCTCTGACATCTGATGAATTACCATCATTTTTCTAAAACGCCATTGTAAAGCCTCTGCTGAAGACACCAACACTCGACTGTGACCTGTGACGATTTAAAGAACTATTGCCCAATTTTGAATCTTCCGTTCATATCAATGATCTTACAAAATGTTGTTCTAAACCAACTTGTATCTCATCTGAATCACAACATTCTTTTTAGCAATGTACAGTCTGCATATCACCCTTGCCATAGTACTGAAACAACTCTTCTGAAAGTAGTTAATACCATTCTCTCTGCTTTGGAAAGCGGAAAGATTACAAACCTCACCCTCCTTGATTTGTCTGCAGCATTTGACACAATAGACCGTGATATATTACTTCACCGTCTTCAGCATGTATTTGGCATTCACAATACAGCTGTGGATCAAGTCCTGCTTATTCAGTATGACACAAATTGCATCTGCAAATGGAATTTACTCCATCCTAGTTGATCTATGTTGTGGTGTTCCACAATGGTCCGTTCTTTGACCTGTTTTTCTTAATTCTATACACTCAGCCTCTATCACGTGTTGTAGATCATCATCCAATGTCTCACCAATTGTACGCTGATGACACCCAAATATACAAGTCTAGCCACCCAACCGAAGTTGATGCTACCTTCCAAGGAATAGAGAGGTGCATTTCTGATGTGAAATCATGGTTGACATGTAACAAGTTGCAGATGAATGAGGATAAAACTGAGGCCATTCTGATCACAACATAAAGAAATTCTCATTCACATCCCTTACCTATAAAAAATATAAGCAACACCAACATTAAATTCACACAGTCGGTACGAAACCTAGGTGTTACTCTGCACAGTAATCTCACATTCCACGAACATGTCATGAATATATGTAAGGCGCATATCTTGAGCTGAGACGCATCAGCTCTATTCGCAAATATCTGTTAGTTGATGCCACTAAAACACTTATGTGTTCATTTGTACTTTCAAGACTGGACTACTGTAACTCAATTCTGGCTGGTGTCTCTCTATATCTACTCCAGGAACTTCAAAAAGTTCAAAACACAGCTGTTCTGAGCATTCTGAGAGTACCACTATCAGAGAACACCTCCCCGCTGCTCTGTACCCTACACTGGTAAAATTCGATCCAGAATCAAACTCAAAATTTGTTCTTTGTTACGTTTCACTGACGGACTCCAGTCCAACATGCCTATCTGACCTCACCCATGTGTACACACCAGCAAGATACGTACGCTCCTCTTCTGACAATCGTATTCTCATTATTCCCAGTGTGAAAACGAAGTCACATGGACGTTTTCTTCTTCTTCTTCTTCTTCTTCTTCTTCTTCTTCTTCTTCTTCTTCTTCTTCTTCTTCTTCTTCTTCTTCTTCTTCTTCTTCTTCTTCTTCTTCTTCTTCATACAAGGGTCCAAATACGTGGAGTGAATTGCCCATTGAATTTAGACACAAAGACACAGTGATCCTTTCATGGGTGCTCTTAAAACTCAACCTTTATCAACTGCAAGAACAAACTTAAAAACCTAATAATGTTTCATACCTTAAATATTTTCAGCATGTTTTCTAATTTCAGTGTTTTTTTTTTGTTTTTTGTTGTTGTTTTTGTTTTGTTTTGTAGTCATATCATGCAAAACGATTAGAGCTTCTAAAAATTAGGCGCTATACTAAGTCCTCATAATTATCCTACGACTTTCTGCAGACTCTTCAATTACAACTTTTAAAGGAGTATATACGTAAGTCACCTTGCCCAGCCTTTTCTATTTATGTTCCCGTGAAGAAGATATGAGAACAAAATAAAACATTAAAATCATTAATGTAGTTATAGACATAAATAAACTTTTGCATTCGTTGTTCAATTTTGTCTCTTCTAGTTCAAAATATGCTACATCTAGTATAGAAACTACCTTGCGGCGTTTACCTCTTTGGCCTGTTTCCGCGATTGGCATTTCAGTATAAAATATTTCCATTACATGCAGATCCGCTTCGGGCGTTTCTACTAATTAACATTTCCTGGAAAGGCAGGTGGATGATATATAAAATAAAATATATTTGATAATCGAAAATGTGAAAACAAATTAAAGTGAAATTAAATCTTACGAAGTCAATAAGGAGAGCAGTAAAATAATTTAGTAATTAAAAAAAGCGAAGTAATATAAAAGTCTGACTTAGGTATTTATTATTCTTAAACTCCACGCGTATGCATAATCAAATCTTTACAAATAAATGCATGGCCCCGAGTGGTCTAAAGCGCTCTCCGTTACGGGTCGAGTCTAAGATTTGGCTAATGTTGTTATGTGAGAAAGTTTGCCAGTAGCTTCTCGAGCGTGGGTTGGTGGTTCTTTCCGGGGGTTTTCTCGGGTTCTTCCTTCGCCAATAATACTAGCCGCACTGTATAGCCTATCATGTGTCGAAAAATGGCGTTAAACCCGTCAACAACAACAACAACAACAACAACAACAACAAATAAATGCAATGTATTTGCTTGTAATCACTTGCAAAATAATGTTTGCACTTTAAATAGATATGAATTAATGTATATATAAAATAAACATTTGGACAAGGTTAAGTCGAACATATAATGTTACATTACATATCATATCATGAAATAAATTGTAAAAAATATATAAAAATTTTAAAAAATAAACTCATGTAACACAGTATAGAAGCCAACATGCCAATTATTGTAAGTTAATTTCCAAGATTCATTAATTTGGCATTCGAGAAAAAAGTGAGAGAAAAAAGAAATTGGATAGGAAATGTTTTTAATTTGGACATTCCACTCGAAAATCACGATATCCTGGTGCAAGTCTCTGATGGGAACTGTGTGGTGAACTCAAGTGGACAAATTGGCTATATCTTTGCGACACATTCATCATTTTTTATTTTAAAAAATCATAAATGCCAGGTACGGTACTCGTCTTTCTTCAAGTAATGCTCTCTTATCATCGTAGTTTATCATATAGATTACAAAGTGTGCAAACGCAACTGCTCCATATGTTATATATATATTTTCTCCATCCAAAACCTCAATTGCTTAGAACGCGAAAGAATCTAGATAAAAATTACAGCTTAATTATAATTTCTTAAAATACAAAACTGGTTGTAAATTGATAGAGGCGTATAAGATCATGAACGCATTGTCAGATGTGTGTGTGTGTGTGTGTGTGTGTGTGTGTGTGTGTGTGTGTGTGTGTGTGTGTGAGTGATTTTGATTTCGAAAGTAGCTTTGAAAAAACCATAATCATTTATATCGCTACGATGTTTGCAGTGTGACAGTTTATAATGATGTCTAGCACTGGGGCATCAAGCCGCAGACATTTATCATGATGCCCCACCCAGCCACATTATCCTGATACCAGGCCACCCAGTCTTTTTAATTCTGAGCGCCAAACGAGGCAGCTGTTAGTACCATTTTTGTAAGTGTTTGGTATGACTCGGTCGGGTTATTGAACCCACTACCTCACGCGTTCGAGGCGGACGCTCTAACCACTAGACCAACTGAGCGGTGTTTGTCAGATGAATGCTGTTTCAGATCTATTTTTGGATTCTCTTAATTTAGTCTTTTCTCGTGAAGTACATATTGTAATCAACGGTGTATGACGGTTGCCTACATTTTTGACACGTGTACGGTGCAATCTTCCATGTATAAGTATGTCTATTTATAACAGATTTTAGCTGTATACATAAATCGTGACTTTGCTCCCTAGATAAACTGTTCCTCAGGAGAAGTACAAAATAATGAATGCCAAGCACCAATTGTTTAGTAGCCCAAGCGCTAACAACATTATGTTTTCCTTTTACTTAATATTCCCGACGAACACTTCAAGACGATGTAATATTAAGTACTAATGTGATATATTTTGATGTAATTATGCGACTGAATGCAGCTCACATGATTGTTTTGTTTAAAAGCCTGACCAAATAGTGGCTTATTATATTACTTTTGTCTGGTTTGGATATTATGCACTGCTGCAGGTAAGGTGTGGCTCATATTGTAATCAACCGGGTGTGACCCTTCCTGAAATTTGTGTTTGACCTAAATCTTTGTGTCAGTATCACATGTGTGTATATTTATATATATATATATATATATATATATATATATATATATATATATATATATATATATATATATATATATATATATATATATATATATATATATATATATATATATATATATATATATATATATATATATATATATATATATATATATATATATATATATATATATATATATATATATATATATATATATATACTTTGTTCCTTAGATATAGATAATAGCTTTGACTTTTCGCAATTTTTTAGATATGAAGATTGTCAGGCAAAAATAATGATGGTATCACTTATCTTCTAAATAGCTCACTCCTTCAGCTAACAATATTTGTATTTTCCTTAATGAATGTTTATGGCAAAGTCTTCCTATAGGTTTTTTTAAAAAAAAAATATGTAAACAAAAATATATAAAGATCTTGCAGCATAGGGTATTTTAATTTGCACTCTACTGAGATTCGATCTCGGGTCCGCGGGTACTCTTGGCCTTGCCTGTAAGCACCAACCCCTATACCATCTCGATAATGAACCCATAACAAAAACGATGTTACATAGCCATGTTGTAGAACAACCGAATACTTCTGTCTGTGCAAAAGAACAACAAAATAAGCCTTACATCTCTACTTCCTTCTCATCTATTTGCTCTCTCTCTCTCTCTCTCTCTCTCTCTCTCTCTCTCTCTCTCTCTCTCTCTCTCTCTCTCTCTCTCTCTCTCTCTCTCTCACACACACACACACACACATACAGACACGCACACACTATCAACACATATTTGCATAATATATGTATTTATGAATATATTGTAAGTTTGACAAATCCAGGGCTCCCCGTCCTTAGTTCTGTCATTTCTTGTCTTAAGGAATAAGAAACAATGATACACGATAATGAAAGCTTTAATTAATTCACAACACAAGACGTAAATTTTAAACGCGTCGAGACAAACAACTAGCTTTCACAAGGCACATGAGGATGTTAGTGACGACAAGAATAATAATGTTAGAACCATATTGGTCTTTATGGGTCCTACATGTACTTGAACATAGTAAAGGAGAGTGTCGTGTTAAAAAAAAAGGTCGGAGGGGGGTGTAATTGAAGAGGTGTTATAGCATCAATACAAAGTCAATAGCATGTTTAATGGATTCTATTTTTTTTAAAATAATCACAGAAAATAATATTTATTGTTACTTTGTACAAATGGCTGTAGCTCTAATATCGTGAACTGGCTTCTTGGAAGTGAAAGTTGTCATATGTGGAGAGAGACAACTGTTACTGTTACGGTCTATTCTTGTTTATTTGATATTGTAATGTGCAATATTTAAACATGAACGTATGCTTTTCTGTGACTCAATTCTGGCGCTAGCTGTACTCGTCAGTTGTCTGATCAACAACGAAAGCATACTCCTACATACCACCTGAACCGGATATTATGTGACACAATTCAACAATCACTGCAGGCGTGTAACAAGTGTCATGCATGGTGTACCTTTTATTGCATTGTAAATCATACTATTTGAACTGTTTTCAATGTCAACATTTTAAAAGCATAAAATACATAACAATAAGTATTTGCGGATAGCAGAATTTGTGACAAGACTATGAAAATATATGTGAACTTAAAACTAATTCATGATAATTTAAGTCTCAAATAATTTAATCATTTGCCCCGTTATCTGAATTTGCATGTTGCTGTAGACTATATATGTTTCCTCCATGAATCAAGACCCCCTAATCAAGTTTTGCACCCCACCCCACTCCATTCCGAATAAAACCATATGTGCATGACGTCCCTGATGTAGTCGACCTTTATTGTCGCATCAACTCTTGAAATGCATACATCGATACAGCCGTATTGAAACCATGCAAACATGAAAATTATTTACTTCTTAGTAAAGAGGCCCCGAGTGGCATAAAGCGCTCTCAGTTACGGATCATCTGCCATATCACCTCTTTCTGCCTGGGTTCAAATCTTAAATTCGGCCAATGTGCGTATGTGTATGTGAGAAAGCTTGCCAGTAGCTTCTCGTGGGTCGGTTGTTCTTCCGCGGGTTTTCCCCGGGTTCTTCCTCCATTATTAATACTGGCCGCCTTGTATAGCCTATCGTGTGCTAAAAGTGGCGTTAAACCTTACAATTTATTAGTACCCGACTTTCAATGGAGAGAATAACTGCAATGAAGAAAATGTAAAATCTCCAAATATGAAACTGATGCTAATCCAAATGGCGAACATCGTGATACAAGAATAATATAGATCGTTATCTCCGTGATTATATATGCATTTTACACAAATTCACCATAACATTAGCATAAGAATATAAAACGTATATCAGGTAACCTAAAACTGTACACTCAGAAAACTTGTCAACAATCTTTTCAAAGATATTTCACCAAATTGTTACGTATATTTGATATGTCATTTATATTTTTTTATTGTTTGTTTGTCAGATTCAAATTTGACATCTTAAATTTAAGATTTATTCATTGGGAGATGACCTGTACTTTACAAAATAAACACCAGGTGTTGACCTCATTTCTGACCTGGCTTCAGAGTTGTAAACAAGCTTTTAAAATGATTGGTTGGTTCCAAGGACATTATGGAGCTTTGTATAAACATCTTTCTATTTTTAGTTGGGTCATACGGTGTGTACGTGATTTTGTAACGTAAATTTGTTCTAAAAGATTCTAGAAGATCATGTGACTCCTTTCTTGTTTATGTAAAAACAGGTATATAAATTATGTTTTGAGAGCGAACTATTTAGTAGAACTTGGGCTGTTAGAATATTAAGTTGTGTCGTTTTGAGTCATTTTAAATTACCTTGTATTGGAAATTATTTTAATTCGTTTGGATCAAGAGGAATTATTTTGTTATTTATCTGGAAAAGAATTGTGCTCATAGAATTTTATTACCAAGAACTGACTTCATCAAGTGACATCGTCTTCCATCTTGGATACTTCGCTGGGATTCGAACTTGGAATTATTTGGACATTTTATTACCAGGACTTTTGCAATTTCTCTAGTGGATAATATTTTGAATTATTTTTGGATTGATTTTG
The DNA here is from genome assembly GCA_029339505.1 of Unio delphinus. Classification (NCBI taxonomy): domain Eukaryota; kingdom Metazoa; phylum Mollusca; class Bivalvia; order Unionida; family Unionidae; genus Unio; species Unio delphinus. Next base: position 1,214,545 of record JAQISU010000227.1, on the reverse strand, counting down.
GAATTGATTCTTAAAACCGTAAGTTTATTTTTCTTTTCTGGAAAATATTTGTGCTCAATAAATTGTTTATTAAGTTTTTACAAGCTTGTTATTTGCACTCTATGTTACTGTTTATTCGAGCCTAAGCACGTAACATAGAAATTGGGGGCTCGTCCGGGATTGGGATCAATTGGAATTTGGCTAGAATTTTGTTTAGAAAACTTTTGTTTTAAATTTGAATTCCCCTAGTTTTTTAAATTTTTTTAAATCTTTAGTGAGATTGACAGGCTTCTATTAAAATGACATCTAAAGTAGAAATATTTCTTTCTAATCCCACTCAGGAGCAATTAGATCTTTTCAAAAAGATGAGTTTTTTAAACTTGCCAGAAAATATGATCTTTCTGAAGTCAAGGCTTCTTTAACGAAACAAGATATCAAAAAGATTTTTGTTCAATATTTGGTAGAAAAGAATGTTTTGGAAAAAAGTGCTTTAATTTCGGTCAGTACGTCTGTATCAGACTCTGACGTTAAAATAAAGAAATTAGAATTAATATTCAAGATGGATTTAGAGTTGAAGAAGCTGGAATTTCAGGAAAGGGAGAAAGAAAGACAATTACAATATGACAAAGAGGAGAAAGAAAGACAATTACAATATGAAAAAGAGGAGAGAGAGGGAGACAGGAAAGGGAGAAAGAAAAACAATTACAATATGACAAAGAGGAGAGAGAGAAAGAATAAATAAAAAGAAAGGCAAATTGAATTACAAAAAGAGCAGATGCACATTCGGTTACAAGAAAAACAAATTGATAAAGAGTGAGAGAGAAGGAAGAAAGGGAATATCAATGTAAAATGAAAGAAATAGAGCTGGCAAGTGAAAAACACCTTCATACTTCAAATCCAAATTTAAGTTTTGATTTAGCAAGGAATATTAGATTAGTGCCCCCTTTCAGAGAAAAAGAAGTAGACAAATACTTCATTCGTTTTGAAAAAGTTGCAGAAAATTTAAAGTGGCCAAGGGAGCATTGGACTCAGTTATTGCAATGTGTACTCACTGGTAAGGCTAGTGAGATTTACACTTCACTGTCAGTTCACCAAAGTGGTGGCTATGATGTGGTAAATGAATGCATTCTAAGGGGTTATAAGTTAGTCCCTGAAGCTTATCGACAATAATTCAGAAATTACACAAAAGAAGCTGGACAAACTCATGTTGAATTTGCTAGAGAAAAGAGCAGTTGTTTGATAGATGGTGCTTAGCTAAGAAAGTCGAACAAGATTATCAAAATCTCAAGCAAATGATATTAATGGAAAAGTTCAAAAACTGTGTCCATAGTGACGTTAAGTCTTATCTTGATGAGCATAGGATTAAAACCTTGGAGAATGCTGCTCGAGCTACTGGCGAATATTCTTTGACGCATAAAGTTCCTTTTGTTAACAAGACTTCTACTCAACAGTCTTCTGGCAGAAAAGTATTTCAGCCTAATACTAGCCCTTTTAAAACTCAAACTAGCACAACTTTCAAAACTCAAACTTCAGAGAAGCTTGATTCTAGATCCTTGTCTCTTCCGACGTGTACCTATTTGCAAGAAAAAAGGACACGTTATTTCTGATTGCTACAAATTGAAAAATAGGCATCATAATCAAGACAGACCTGTTCCAAATGCTCTTATTTCTAAGAGGTCAAGGTCACAGTCATGTATTGAAAGCAATACATTTGTTTGGTCTAATAAATCCCAGTCTGATGTTATTATGGAGAATTATGAACCATTCATATCGAAGGGTTCTATATCACTCTTGGGTGATTCAGCCAATCCCACCCCTATTAAAATTTTAAGGGACACAGGAGCTTCTCGGAGTCTTTTATTGTCAGGTTCTTTGCCTTTTTCTGAGAAGTCTTCTTCTAATGAATGTGTTCTTATTCAGGGAGTAGAGTGCGGCTTTGTTAATGTTCCTCTCATTTGTGTAAATTTGTCATCAGACTTAGTATCAGGACCTGTGACAGTCGGAATAGTCTCGGTTTTACCCGTTGAGGGCATACATTTTTTGTTAGGCAACGACTTAGCTGGAGACAAGGTTGTGATTAATCCACTTGTAACTGACAAGCCTGATTTGGAGTAGAAAGTTGATCCAACTGAAAAAGAATTCCCTGATATATTTCAAACTTGTGCAGTTACCAGAGCTATGGCAAAGAAAGATCTTGAGAATGATGTTGATGAAAACAGTATTCTTTTAACTGACACATGTATAGGTCAGGCTTTTGATGAGGTCACTTTTACTCCTGGTTTGGATCAATCAGAAGGTATTGATCATAGTGATTCTCATTTAACAACTCATTCTCTTTATTCTAATCAGGGTGATAAACGACAGTCACTTGTCGTCGAACAGGAAAAAGATCCTGAGATCTCCTGTTTGTTTCAAAGGGCCATAAGTGAGACTGAAGCCACTGAAGTTCCTGTATGTTATTTCATTAAAAATAGAATTCTTATGAAAAAATGGAGACCTCCCGAGGTACCTGCTGGTGATGAGTGGTCGGTGAACTATCAAATAGTAGTTCCAAAACCTTACAGAGAGGAAATACTTAATCTGGCCCATGAAACTCCTTTGGCTGGTCACTTAGGGATTAATAAAACTTATCACAAGGTCCTGAATCACTTCTATTGTCCAAAAATCAAAAGTGATGTTGCCAAATACTGTAGACCTTGTCATACTTGTCAAATGGTAGAAAAACCCAATCAGAAGATACATAAGGCTCATCTACAACCTATTCCTGCCTTTGACGAACCATTTAGTAGAATTATGGTAGATTATGTAGGTCCCTTACCAAAGACCAAGTAAGGTAACCAATACCTGTTGATGATTATGTGTGCGTCAACAAGGTTTTCAGAGGCAATTCCGTTGAGGAATATAAAACCTAAAACAATAGTAAAAGCTTTGATAAAGTTTTTTTTACTCAGTATGGCCTTCCCAAATCTGTTCAGTCTAATCAAGGTTCAAACTTCATGTCTGGAATTTTCCAAAAAGTTATGTATGAATTAGGCATTCAGCAATTCAAATCTTCTGCCTATCACCCTCAGAGCCAAGGGGCATTAGAAAGATACCATCAGACTTTGAAAAATATGATCCGATCATATTGTTTTGATACGAATAAAGATTGGGATGAAGGCATTCATTTACTATTGTTTGCTGTTAGAGAATCAGTTCAAGAATCTTTAGGCTTCAGTCCCTTTGAACTGGTTTTTGGACACACTGTGCGTGGACCATTGACGTTATTGAAAGAGAAACTTCTCTCTAATGAAGATACTGAGATCAATCTTCTTGATTATGTTTCCGATTTTAGATACAAGTTGTCAAAGGCTTGTGAGGTCGCAAAAGCAAATCTGCACTCTGCTCAATCTAAAATGAAATCAAGATATGATAAAAAAAAATCGAAGGAAAGGAGTTTTCAGCCTGCTGATAGAGTCCTGGCTCTCTAATGCCACAAAATCCTCTTCAGGCCAAATATTATGGTCCCTACACAGTTGACAGGAAAATTAATGACTTAAAGTACATTATAAATTCTCCTAGGAGGCGCAAAAAAAAAACAACTCTGCCATATAAACATGCTAAAAGAGTATATTGAAAGAGATAGCAATGTTAAACCTGTAATTAATTTAGTTGTACCTGTCCCACTCAGTGAAGGAATATCATCAGATTCTATTGATATTGAAATGACGAATTTTTGTAATTCAGAAATTATGAAAGATCTAGACCAGAAACTTTACCATTTGCAAGTGCAAGAAAGAAATGAACTTAAACAGTTATTATTTGAATATGAGCACTTATTTCCAGATGTTCCTACAAGGACAAATTTTTTCATGACGTTGAAATTGTAAATTCCAAACCTGTCAAGCAACATCCATACAGGATGAATCCACTCAATCAGGAATACTTAAAAAAAGGAAATTCAATATTTGCTGGAGAATGATTTTATCGAGCCCATTAAAAGTGATTAGAATTCACCATGCATACTTGTTCCAAAACCAGATAAAACTTTCCGTATGTGCATTGACTATAGGAAGGTGAACAGTGTGACAAAACCAGATTCATTCTCATTACCAAGAATTGACGATTGTATTGATAAAATCGGGAATGCCATGCAATGTCACCAACTTTGACCTTCTGAAAGGATTTTGGCAGATTCCACTAACGGAAAGAGCAAAGGAAATCTAGGTATTTGTGACTCCAGATGGACTTTACCAATATAAAGTAATGCCATTCGGGATGAAAGGGACACCAAGTACATTTCAACGTCTTATGAATATGATCACCTCTGGTCTTGAAAATTGTGATGCCTATATAGATTACGTCATCATCGTTAACGACACCTGAATAGAACATCTAGCAAAAATTCGAAAATTCTTTGACAGACTCACTGATGCATGTTTGACAGTTAAATTCTCTAAAAGTGAGTTCTGCCATGCTAGTGTGACTTTTTTTTAGGACATATTGTGGGACATGGACAAGTTAAACCAATAGATGCAAAGGATGAGGCTATTTCTAAATTCCATGTGCCTGAAAATAGAAAGCAACTGATGCGGTTTTTAGGTATGGCCGGATACTATCGGAAATTTTGTTGCAATTTTTCTATAATTGCAAAACCCCTGACAAATTTATTGAAGAAGAAGAACAAATTCTTTTGGACTGAAAATTGTCAGGAGGCTTTTGACAACTTGAAAGCCATACTTGAAACAGCACCAGTTCTTGCAGCTCCAAATTTCAGTCAGTCTTTCAGATTATCTGTCGATGCAAGTGATGTTGGTGTTGGAGCAGTTTTAATTAAAGAAGACAAAAATGGTATTGAACATCCATTGTGCTATTTTTCAAAGAAATTAAATAAGCACCAGAGAAATTATTCAACTATCGAGAAGGAATGTTTGGCATTGATTTTGGCTTTACAACATTTTGAAGTTTATCTTAGTTCAGCTCCTTCTTCGATTATAGTTTTTAGTGACAACATCCCCCTTACTTTCATCGGCAAGATGAAAAATAAAAATCAAAGATTACTAAGGTGGAGTTTGTTATTGCATGAATATAATCTTGATATTCGGCACATCAAGGGAAAAGATAATATAATAGCAGACGCTCTTTCCCGTGTATAACAATATATTATATCATATACATTGTAATTTATACGAGTTCTTTTAACATCTGGTGTAAATTGGTTTGTGGTAAAAAGAGAGTTTTATCATAATAACCTTTCTTTTTATTTTATGGGGGAAGGTGTTACGTATATTTGATATAACTCATTTATATTTTTTTTTATTGTTTATTTGTCAGATTCAAATTTGACATTTTAAGTTTAAGATTTATTCATTGAGAGATGACCTGTACTTTACAAAAAAAACACCAGATGTTGACCTCATTTCTGACCTGGCTTCAGAGTTGTAAACAAGCTTTTAAAATGATTGGTTGGTTCCAAGGACATTATGGAGCTTTGTATAAACATCTTTCTATTTTTAGTTGGGTCATACGGTGTGGTGTGTACGTGTTTTTTTAACGTAAATTTGTTCTAAAAGATTCTAGAAGATCATGTGACCCCTTTCTTGTTTACGTAAAAACAGGAATATAAATTATGTTTTGAGAGCGAACTATTTAGTAGAACTTGGGCTGTTAGAATATTAAGTTGTGTCGTTTTGAGTTATTTTAAATTACCTTGTATTGGAAATTATTTTAATTCGTTTGGATCAAGAGGAATTATTTTGTTATTTATCTGGAAAAGAATTGTGCTCATAGAATTTTATTACCAAGAACTGACTTCATCAAGTGACATTGTCTTCCATCTTGGATACTTCGCTGGGATTCGAACTTGGAATTATTTGGACATTGATTTTGGAATTGATTCTTAAAACCGTAAGTTTATTTTTCTTTTCTGGAAAATATTTGTGCTCAATAAATTGTTTATTAAGTTTTTACAAGCTTGTTATTTTCACTCTTTCTATGTTACTGTTTTTTCGAGCCTAAGAACGTAACAAAATGAACATAAGGTACAGATTAGTTGTAAAGGTTGACTGATAGTTTGCCAGTCCATAGAAATTAGAGATAAGTATAATTGATATGCTCTGTAACTGAAATATTATTATTCATACTCATTTAATATGTACCATACACCATATTTACAAAAATAAAAATTATAAAGTTGTTGTTGTAGTAGGGTTTAACGCCATATTTCAGCACAAGATAGGCTATACATGGCGGCCAGTATTGATAAAGACAAAAGAATGAAAGTAGTATCAGATTCAGGTCATAAAAATACTCATTTGATTATCCTGATCCCAAGCAATAAATAAAATGTTCCGACTGACCATGCTCTAGGTAAGTTATATCCAGGGAATACATCAGAGGCGTAGCGAGGTGGTGGGGGTGCAGGGGGTACATATGTCCCCGGGCGCCAAGGTACAGGGGCGCTGAAATGAGGCTTACAACGTTACATTATAATAAGTAAACAAGGGTAATAAATCGGTCACAAGATCTCTGCAGCGGCTCAGTATACGTGTCATCTGATACGTCTGTCATCCACAGTGATGATGATGCCTGCCAACCACTTGTTGTTTTCCTTATTCAATGTAATAGAAAAATGTGATTCAACGGGGAGGGGGATGGGGCGCCAATGTTATAGTTCGTCCCGGGGCGCAAAATTTCATAGCTACGCCTCTGGAATACATATTGAAAAGTACCAGAAAAGTACCAGAAGCCATCCAGGAATGATGTATAAGATTTAACAACACAAACGTAATCATTCAAGATAACTAATGTCATCATTTAGATGGGTCGGTGGCCACCAGACAGATACCCCTTATACACACACACACACACACACACACACGCACGCACGCACGCACACACACACACACACACTTTTATATGTAAAACTAAACGTGTTTTCTGTATGTTTGTATTCCCCCCCCCCCGTAAGGTGTGTATGTTTTTGTATTATTTATAAACAGAATTTCGTACCCAAAAAAAATTATAACTTTTTGGTGGTATATTTATGCCCTAGTGTTATCTAAAGGGTGGTTCCTCTAATCTAGGTTTCATTCCTATCCAGGGTCCTCTGCCCTTGATTTTAAAAGTGACCTTTACCTATGTCCTGTATATATGCTATAGATCTGAAAGTAAGGACGGCATGTTAGATCGAAGTATTTCCCCAGTTGTCCTATCATTGAATAATTTGAACGCTGTGCATAGTCCTGGTTGGGTAATATTTTGCAATTTTGAATTTTGATGAGAAACGGTGTGTCTTGTATAAGTTGAAAATCAATTCTTTGTGGTTTTGTTTGTGTGTATGATCATGGTGTATCGTTTCTCATTTTAATTTAGTAATGGAATTCAAGGAAGGCTATGCTGGAGTAAGGAGCCACATGTTCTTTATTTAGTTACGCTTCTTAACTGCTAACGTAAACGTGTTCCTTTATCTTTAATTACTCTTGCCAAAATTAAATATTCCAGAACGGTTTCTTATTTTTAAAAAGCTGTAGAATGATAGATTTTGATTAGTGTTAATGAAATCGAATTGTTAATTAAAGTTCTATTCCCATGTTTGTGTATTTTCTGTCCATGTCCTACACGAAAGTTCTTCAGGGTCTCTTTCCCGGACATGTTTACCTCGCGTTGCGCTTTTTGACGTCGCCCTGGGACGACCCACATCTCTCTCCTTCAATTGATAGATTTATTCAATTTAAACGATTTAATCAATTACTATTTTCTCTTAAATTTAAACATTATATTCTATATTTTTTATCATTCTCATTTTCGGAAAAAGGGATGATTTTGAATAATATTGATAATGTAATTTCTCTGCACAATTTTACTGCGTGGTAAGTACATCTACTCTTATAATACATGTCTTTGTCAAAAGTATATATAGCACCGGTTAGAAAGGAATTAAACACAAATATATAAGTTATGTTAGTAAAACATAAAGTCTCGGTAACGCACTTAAGTTGTGACGGTGTCATACTATCATATATCGTATAGACTATGCTAGTGTCTTATGGTTTTAGCATAAGCACCCAATAAATCTTATTTAAACACAAATGTTAGTCACAGTTACTTAAGCATGATAGTCAGGTCTCACAGACTTCATGTTTTTTGCAAGAAAGATGTAGTACTTATCTAAGTCTAAGATTTGTGAATCACGGTAGAAGAGTATACTCGGCCGACAAAGGGGAGTCGGAATATATCCTCGGGGGCCAGAACCCCTTACGAACACCACTTTTAAATTTTAGAAAAGATTTTTTTTAAAAACAAGAACTAGGAGAGACCCGGGTGTTTCTTACCCCAGGGCCGGTGATCGCTTACTACGACCCTGGTAGGATACATGAATGTCAGTAACTAATGTGGTCATGGGCTTAAAGCAAAATTTCAACCGAATACCAGCAGAAGACTGAATATAGGTCACGATGAACATCTTTTGCTGTGCGACTTTGGAACTGTCAGAGATCAAATCAATTTCATGATTCTAGCATCAACCGTCATGAGAAACGACCATTAAAAAAATAAAACTTTTAACCCAAACCTGTGAAGTGCAAAATATAGGCCAAAATTACATACTTCTAGCAATCAGAGAGGTGTTCAACACGGTGCAATCTCTTACCAAATTTAGCGACTTTAAATGTAACAGGATGTACATAGCATACAAAATAAACACCAATGTAGTCAAGAGCTAAACGCAAAACCAAATGAAATGTGAAATGTAGGCACCAGGAGAGAGAGAGAGAGAGAGAGAGAGAGAGAGAGAGAGAGAGAGAGAGAGAGAGAGAGAGAGAGAGAGAGAGAGAGAGAGAGAGAGAGAGAGAGAGTCACCCACATAGGATCATATAATTTAGTTATTCTATTAAAAATATTTAATATATAAGATTTAAACAACGCCAGCTGAGCTGATTTTATGTGCAACAGTGTACTTTTAATATAAGCAGGTAGTACTTGTGACGAAATATCCTCCCATCAAGTTATATAATTTATGATATAGCAGTATGCATATAAGATACAAAAACAATATGTGCTCATGAGCTGTGAAACGTAGGCAACAGTAATCTACTTTTATTGCAAGGGTGTATGGCCAAAAGAGATTCATGTAATAATCTATCTTAATGATTGTAGCAAGATAGATACTTGAGAAATAAACGTCACACATAAAATTTAATCAAAGTAATTCAAGCTTGAAATATCGATCGCATTGACCTACATTTCTGAGTATAGTGTAGTATTTATCATGACGCATACTTTTTCGTTTGCCGTATTCATTGGCAGACGTGCTACGGATACCTGTATCATCTATTAAATTTATAATTTATCTTTTATTTAAGTCACTAGAGTTTACGACGATTATATTCTAAAATGTTTAATTCATTAGCTGACTTGTATCACAGCAACAGTACATGTACTCTACGTATATAATTCTATTCTCATTCATAATAAGGTTGTCCAATCGACAACTATTTAGGTCAAGCACTCCAGTCACTGATTTGAATCTAGGTTATGTCAACATAGCATAATTATAGGGAGTACATTTGTACTGTAGAGCTATCAAATACTTCCTACCTGTGGATTGGTTCAACAACATTAGAAGGTCAGAACATGCTTGTTTGAGTTATTTTAAATTCTATGGATTTAAATGTTCGTTAAGCTTCTAGTTAATCTTTTTGATTGTCCTGGAAACTCATACACATCAAAACTCCAAGATGTCATTCATGTTTTCAACCTTAAACAGTCGGTTAGCCAACCCACCAATAAACATGGTCACATTGTGTAGACTGGATTCTTCATAGACCTGAAGATAATATTCTACGATCCACCCGTGTATCCCACGAACTTGCATCAGATCACCTATGCATTGAATGCCATCTGGACGTATCAGTCCCTAACCAGCCGCCTATTTTTTTTTTTTGTTTGTTTTTTGTTGTTTTTGTTTGTTTTTTTTTTTTTTTGCTACTAAGAGACACCTCCGTATGATAAATAGAACCAAACTAATGCATGACAAGCAAACTTAACAACTTCCTTACATCATACAGCAGAACAACTCGATAACTGCCTGCGTGCAGTGCTTGAAAAACATGCTCCAGCCACCAAATGCAAGACTATCAATTTAAAATTGTTCGCCGTGGTAAAGCAGTGTTAGGGTTTTAGTTCATCGCTGCTAAAAGAGACCGCCGTAAAGTTGAGAGGCTCTGGCTTTCCACCAGACTCCACTATTCATAAACAAATATATGAAACCGCTAAGAAGAACGTCACAAACATAGTTCATTTAGCAAAATTATCCCACTACAGTTCAAAGATCACGGAGAGTTCCAGCTGCAAAGAGCATTTCCAGATAACTAACAAATTAATGTCAAGGAATAAATGTACACCACTTTCAGCTACCTTCTCTCCAATAGACCTTTCGGACATTTTTGCAACTTTCTTCCATGACAAGGTACAAACCATCAGAGATAAGCATGACAACACAATTTCAATTGAGAGTCTTCCGCTCCTCTTCTTACAGTCGTATATTCATTGTTCCCATTATAAAAGCGAAGTCATAAGAACAAACGTTCTTTTGCATACCAGGGTCCATCAAAGTAGAACAAATTGTCCATTGAAATTAGACACAAAAACGCAATGATCCCTTTCATGAGTGCTCTTAAAACTCACCTTTTTCGACTGCAAGAAAAAACCGAAAGGCCTAATGTTTTCTACCTTAAATATTTTCAGTATATGTTATGTTTTCTATGTTCATGGTGCTTTTTAAAGTTATATCATTATATATGTTGTCAAGCGCTTAGAGCTTCTAAAGATTAGGCGCTATACAAAGTTCTTATTATTGTTATCATTATTATTATTAGTAGTAGCAGTATCAGTAGTAATAGTAGTAGTAGTAGTAGTAGTAGTAGTAGTATTAGCAGTAGTAGTATATGAAGTGGCAAATTTCAGTCGACCTATTAATTAAACATTAGTTGTGGCCAGCTAGCCATTAGTTAGATTTATGATGACAAGCTATGTTAAAACGGGGGTCTGTAAAGTCTAGTGCTACCGTTGTACTAATTAAACCGTATTTACTCAACAGCCGACTGACTGCTGGCGGCATGTTCAAGTTTCATTTCTCACGAAAAGTGTCAGAATTGAGAAAATACAGAGATTCTGTTACTTAAAACCAAGCATGTCTTATTGACCATGACGTAAGCGACTTTTAGAGAAAAGCGGGAGAAAATGCATTTGATTCTGATTGGTAACGGTTAAATAAGGGGTGCGCTTTCACACGAAAATTCGTACGACATAATATCGCATTAACTAAAGTAGAATTGAGTCTTGAAATTGCTCTGGAAGAGATATCAGGGGTAGAATTATTTAGTAAAGGCCCCGGATGTTTTTTTTACAGAAGTTCATTCGTTAAAGCGTAGTCCAGGAAAAACCGCCAAACTAAGGGAGACACACCAAAACACAAAGGTACTGTCACAATTCCATGTATATTGTTGATGCAATTTATATGATGTTTGCTTAGTTTACAGGTCTGCATGATTTCGTTTGATACATTTGTATAATTGATTTAATTTGATACATTTGTATAATAATGTGTTTTGTAATATGAATCGGAAGTTCTTGCATGAATTCATATGATACAGTTGTATAATAATGTGCTTTTGAATTATGAATTCTTACCTTAATTCTTAGTTAAGAATGACGTAGTGTTAACTTATGTCGTAAAACACTATGCTGAGTTATGAATAGGAAGTTTTACGTTAATTCTTGAATCATCTTGTTTGAATAATGATTATGTTCTAAGAATTTAATGTATATTATGTTAGTAAGGGGTTAAGAGAATACGTATGAATTCACCGAATTTTTATTTCATAGCTGATTTAGCGACAGTGTATACAATTTATGTGCTGTGGAAATTAAAGCAGAACCTTAATTCAACGCTTCGCTGTGTAGTACGTAAATGTATTAGGTCAAGGCAAAACGAATTAACAATTTGTTTAACTATACAGTCATCTGAGGACATGTGTAGCTAATTACTAGCCGTAAAGTTGTTATCACTGATATATATATCTGATTGATCGAACCAGGAATAATGGACAGTCCCAACATTAACCATTGTAACGAGAGACTTAGGTTGTTTAAATTTTCTTTTGAAAGAAAGAAAATAGCTTTTTGGCAAGATCGTGAAGTTACGGGAATAGCGACGTAAACTATGGGAAAAGAAATTGGGAGAAAGGGAAATTGCAGTGAACGCATGATACAGTGGACAAGTCCGGAATCAAGCGGAAACATCCACGACTGCAGAGTATCTAGAGATTGGACGAGACAGGATCTTCTAGAACAACATTAAATCGAACAGCGACGGGATCGAGAATAGCAGGTCATGAAAATCGAACAAGTCATTGACTTCGATTGTACCACTCGATCCTATGATAATTTAAAACTATGAGTAATAGAACGGATAATTTGTTTAAATCTGTTTCAAATCTTATTGTAATTCGGTGAATGTTGTATTTCAAAACTGCGTGTATTCCTAATGAAAGGAAGTTTCATAATTGTGTATCTATTTGATTAAATTGTTTAAAATTTAAATTTGTTTAAATTTATCTTTACGGGGGCTCGGAATTGTTTGTTCAATATAACTACTCAGTTTACTCTAGCTATTCTCATACTCGAACAGGGCAATTATATCGAGGGCGGTCATCTCTTACATAACGAGTATCAAAAGTGGGTTATAGTTAATATTATTATTATATGTTGTACAATACCCCTTCACAAAGTGGGACCTAACACTTACCCTTTGACAAGTGGGGCTTATACAATATTATACGACTAACGCTCATAACCCGCGAATAACATGACAAAGTAGTAGTAGTAGTAGTAGTAGTAGTAGTAGTAGTAGTAGTGAAAACAAAGGAGCAGATATGTTGATCAGGGTCAGGATTTTAGAGATTCCTAAGTGAATTTTGTAGGCTATTGTGTTGTAAATAAACAAAGCTTAATAGATCATTCTTTAAGTTTTTTTTCCATTAGGTAATGATTGCTTTAAGAAAATACTAATTGTGACCTGAGGTCAATCTGAGAATTGCATTATCTTTTCACGGTGAAGATTTTACCAGTTGTGCTTTAACGTCTAGCGTTATAAGTTGTAACTGAGTTCTGACCTGTTTGGGCTGAATTTTGAAAACAAAAGTGTTCTGACAAAATTCTTGGAAAAAGACATTCATTTGAATTTATACTGAATTCAATGCTGGAATTTTTCTATGATTCAACAAGAGACTGCTAACACATCGTCACTTCACAGGCCATGGCATACAGGTCATCGCCTTCAATTTTGAATCACTTTGGGACTGACTTTTATTCAGGACGTTTTATGACCAGAACTTGTCTATATAATCGTAGATTATTTTCGGGTTTAATTCGCAATACCATAAGTTCTTTTGTTTTTTCACTTTTCACTTTGTATTCAAGGAAAATAGATTATTTGTTAAATTTTACAAAGCTTGTTGTCTTCGCTCTTTTCTGTTACTTTTTTTTATAAGAGCATAGGCCACGGAATACAATAAATATCTTAAATTTATTTTGTTGCTATGTTTCGGCTCTGCAATGTTGAATAGACCTAATGCGATCTGTCACACAAGACTGATGGAGGCTCGAGCCTTAGTGGACCAAATTTTAACGTGCTGAACTCATTACTGAAAGGTTTCGGGTTTGAATATCACAACTGGATCATTTCGTTCAAGCATATCTACCACTGAAAATCTGATTAATCTATGAATCTTAACAAGCATTGAACATGTAAATGTACATTTCCTACTAAATGTATGCGTGAAGTAACCTTCATCCGCTTGAAAGCAGTGTTAATGAACACATTGAACCTATTTTATACTGGTACTATCTAAAGGTTGGCACCTCTTAGGCAATTCTTAAGGAAACTTGTTTTATCTTACTCTGATCCATAATCCTATAATTATGTAAAACAATACCCATCTCCTAAACAATAGGCATTACTCAATATATTTCCCATTCATATGTAGTTGTATTATAGATACAACGTAATGTACGAAGGGGGGTGGGTTGGTGGGTGAGTGCATAGAAAATGAAATATTATATAATGATATAGTTAAATGCATCCAAGGTCACCTTAGTACATCATATGATACGTTATCTAGTTCCATTTGTTAGACTATAAAGAGTATACTGTTAGCTTGGGTTGTTGTTGTTGTTGTTGTTGTTGTTGTAGGATTTAACACCATTTTTCAGCACAAGATAGGCTATACAAGGCGGCCAGTATTAATGGTGGAGGAGGAACCCGGGAAAACCACGGAAAGAACCACAGACCCACGAGATAATGGCAAGCTTTCCCACATACCTACATTGGCCGATCCGAGATCCGAGACTCGAACCCACGCAGACAGAGATGAGAAGACAGTGATCCGTAATGAAGAGCGCTTTAGGCCACTCGCCCCCGTCCCCGCCCCCGCCCCCCGCTTGAGTATTAAACCCCGTCAACAATATTACAGGAAAACAGGTTTCTCTTGAAATGGCAATAATACAATAGTATTCTTTGTAAAGCTTGCTCTTTAAAATATTTCCTTATGTGAACAGTACTTGTGTTGTTTATATTTAAATGAGCATGAACATTTTTCATTTTTTCATGACTTAGAGTTCTAACATGAAACAATAAGTAGCATATAATATCGCCTCTACTAACGGTAAAAAAAAGTTCGAAAAAAATCTTTCATAAAGAGATTTTTTCAGCTGTGTCTCAGGGGAACATCGCTATCAAAGTTGGTCAATGTGGTCTTCAGTCTGTATATATTTGTATGTATATCAAAATATCCAAAAGTAATATTGCTGTAATGATTTTTCAATTGTGATTTTCATTATCATCGAATTGCTATACAATAAGAGCATTACAAACCTCAACAAATTATTGATCTAGATCTCATTTTAGGAAAAATGTATTTTACACTATTTGAATTTATTGCTGGTCTAGTGATTTTCAATTTTGACTTTTAATGTTCTCATATTCGAGCAGATAAAAACGAACTTAAACTAAAAAAAAGCAAAAGCGCATAATGAAAGCAAGACAGTTCGAGGTCTCTCTTTACATACACCACTTTAGGGAGCTACCTTCAACTGAATGCAGGGGACCCGAGTGGCCGAGTGGTCTAAAGTGCTCTCCGTTACGGATCACTGCCATCTCACCTCTGTCTGCGTGGGTTCGAGGCTAAGATTCGGCTAATGTAGTTATGCGAGAAAGCTTGCCAGTAGCTTCTCGTGGGTCAGTGGTTCTTTCCGGGGGTTTTCCCGGGTTCTTTCTCCACCAATAATAATGGCCGCCATGTATCGTGTGCTGTGAAATGGCATTAAACCCTACCAAACAAACCCAGCTGAATGCTCATTTTCGCGAAGTAAGTGTCGTCCATCCACGTTGTTGCACATAGGCAGGGCACATGTACCTAGCGCTAACAATTACCTTTTACTATTTATTATATGTCTCTTTTGAAGTGACCCAGTCAGAAAGTTAGTTGAAGATCATCAATCGGCACAACTGGAAATGACTCCTTTTTGGTAATTAGTTTAATCAGTTATAATATCTGACGTGTACGCTTTTCCCCCGCTGAATCAATATTGGCATGTGCAGACACTAAGGATGTCGCTCTATTGAAAGCCTCACACGTATATCTTTTTCCATGGGCATTCTTGAAATATACTGGGGGTGGGGAGAGAGGCATACACGTGTAAGGAATGGGTCTGTGGTGGAGGCATGTGCATCTTAAATGTTTTCTGGGTATAGTTTCAACCGTAAACTTAACTTAAACTCGGCCCTTTTTAGATCCGCTTTTGTTCGCATTGGTATATTAATTTTGCTTCGTTCGGGAATTAATTATTTCATGTTCAAAACACTTTCTCGACCAGTTGCTATTGTCAAGGGCCAATGTAGAAATAACTTGATCCAAACCCTTCCTACATAAAACGAAGTGGATATATTGCCATTGGCTTGCAAAGATGCTGAATGCCATTCATGATTCTGTTTTATTTTGTTTTCATAATCACACCTAACTTCAACATTTAAGAGGGTAAGTGTTTACATGTTCGCAACGCTCCATGACTTGCCCACTGTATGTCGTGACTCATTGCAGGGCCGGACCTGCTATAGGGGCCCGGCCCCCCCCCCCCCCTTTTAAAAAAACCTATTCACTGCTTTTGATAAAAGATGCAAAGGGGGCTCCGAATTTTTTAATTTTTTTAAAATTTATTTATTTTTTAAAATATTTTTTAGTGTTTTTAAAACATTGCAGTTTATAGTCACTTTTGTTAGTTCCTTTTTTCAAGGTTCAGAAACCGCTCCGGTGGCCTAGTGGTTAGAGCGTCCGCCCCGGAAGCGGGAGGTCGTCGGTTCGATCCCCGGCCGAGTCATACCAAAGACTTACAAAAATGGTACTAACAGCTGCCTCGCTTGACGCTCAGCATTAAGAGGTTAGTGTTAGGACTGGTCGGCCTGGTGTCAGGATAATGTGACTGGGTGAGACATCATGCTACATGTCTGCGGCATGATGTCTCAGTGCTAGACATCACTATAAACTGCCTCACTGCAGACATCGTAGCGATATGACTGAAAAATTGTTAAAGCTACGTTAAAAATCCTAATCAAACAAACAAACAAGGTTCAGATAGCACCAGACTGCACCATTTTGCATCCTTGAAAAAAAAAAAATTCCGGGAGAGCATGCCCCCGGACCTCACTAGAAGGCTCGGCGCTTCGCGCCTTCGCTTAACCCAATAACATGTTTGCCCCCGCCCCCTGAAAAACTTAGGTCCGGCCCTGTATTGAGTATATCACTGTTAGTATTATGCAATCTGTATAAGTCGGCGCAAAAACAATATTTTCCCCGAATAAGTGCTAATACATTATACCGTAATCCTACCTAAAAGCTATGCACACTGCAGCTAGCATATCAGCATCCGTCGCTCAACTATGACCAATGCACGGTGCGTTATCATGGGCTGGATCTGGGTGATGGTGGTGGTTGTCTGGAGTTACCTGACGCCACGCCTCCACTAAGACATACACACACACGGTTACTTTTCACTTGAAAGTTTTTGGACCATAATTTTATTCATGCGCACGAGTATAGTGTACATTGAGTAAAAAGACAATCGCTTTGGTACCCTTTCCAGAAAAGCCAATCCCTTTTCAAAATTTTAACTCAACCCCCCTGCACTTTATCGCCAGTTTCTGTGCAGCCTTAAATAATTGGATGGGATCCCCGGTGACCGAGTGGTCAAAGACGCTCGCCTATAGGTCTCACAGGATAGTTTCGTATTTTAACACCTCACTAATATTTAAGGTAGAAGGCATTAGCCTAATTATCACAATCACAAGCATTTGTCAGTTCACACATAAGCTAAATTTGTAATGTAATTTAGAATTACATTGAGTTATGCTTGGAAATAGGATGACTTGTTGGTGACTGCCTGTCACACTTAGACTAGCATTGGAGATAAAATGCGTAACTTGGGCTTCAAATGAGCAGCCGACTTGGCTTACGTATTTGCATGTAAATATAGCAAATCTAGATGGTTGAGGGATGATGAAAAGTATACTAATTTGTTACAGTACGAATTGTATTCTTGCATAAGGCACATACTGATTCTTTTAGCTGTCTGGTCATAGGAAAATATTCAAAATAGGTCTTTCCTGTAAGAAATTAATTTTAAAAAAGGGTTTGGTGGCAGTGTTGATTCAGTATAAATACCACTAGTTGCATAAGGAATTACCTTTAATACCTCAGTCACAATCTGACAAGCATCCTTTCAACAAAAATAATTTTTTAATTAAAATTTGTATCTTTAACTCAATATTAGTAACAATTTTCTGCAATAGGTTATTTTCTGACAAAAATTTGTCCAAAAAAACTGTCCAGTGAGACCTTACATATCACTCACAACTCAGCGTGGTTTTGAGTGTTGCCTTGACCCTGTGGGTATGTGAAAAAGCCTGCCAGTCAAATATTTATGTGGGTCGGTACTTCTTCCCGATTTGTTTCACCTCTAGTTTCTCCTCCACCAAATATACTAGCCGCCATGTCTAGCTTATTACGTGTGCAATCCCACACAGCAAAACTATTTGTCTGATCTCAGTACTGATCAACAGATACAGCTCTGACACCTAAACTAATATTTACTATATATCATGCACAAACTCATATCGTATTAACTTGTGTATTTTACATCCAATTGCAGCGAAACTTTCGCTATATATGGATAAGTAAAAGTTTGTATTTCTAAAGTTAAGTTGTTGATCTGAAAGCGGAACATAGTCAATATGTCAATTTATTGTACTAAATTCTCGCTAGGCGAACCTTTCGCCTGGGTCACAGTCTGCTGCTTCCTGCCGTTTACATTATGCTGTCATCGTAAGTTACAGTATTTTGGCAAGTATATTACTTTTTAGGGGCAAAACCGACCCATCTTAATAGAAATGTTACCCACAATCCTTTATTCACTTGATGTCTCTCATAATTTGTTATATTTGTCAAACAAGGTTGTCATCGTGTACGTGCAAAAACAGTCATAAGTCTTAATCGCAAAATCGCGATGGTATGACACTAAACTGTGGTTTCAAATCGCTGGATTGGAGATTCTTTTTATTTTCTCTTCATTCTAATGCAACGGGAAAGTCACCAACCCATGAAGTACCTCGGAAATAAATTGCTGCACTCTCGCACATTTATGGCGCACGTGCATGCTCTCAGATATGTATGGCTTCCAGTAACACATTCGAAATATATTATTAGATCATTTATTACGCTCGTAGGCAAAGACTAGGTCAGATGTTATCTTTGTCACAAAAATGTATTTTAAAAGCTATTGGTATTAGGAATTAGCTCAGCAGGGTGAGTGAATATGGTATAGTACGTAGTAAATGAAAAAATTATACGTTATTAACTTTGAAAATGTCATTTAAATGTTTAGGTTTTTTTTAAAAAAAAATCAGCTTTGCGGAAAATATATTCATGCGAGGAAATAAAGCAATCTGACATTGTATTTTGTAAGCATTATATAACGGCATTGAGATAGTTTTGAGCTATTGTATTGTCAATAACTTGTTGTGTGAAGACTAAGCAAAATGGAATGAGCGATACCTTTTTTATATACATTCTGCCTTGGGTACAGAGCATGTGCCAAACATTATGATGCCATGTAATGGTGGACTGGAATATTCATATTATTCCAATCAAAATGTCCCCATGTTTGACAGCAACAACAGGGTCGGAGGGAGGGGTTTAGAGGTTTCTGCTCTCACACACATCAGTGGCCATAGAAAAAATGAAAACGTACACACACGCATACACACATATGCAGTCACTTATCACTTCAAATTTTACCATCGTGTTATACTTGCGCACGTTTATTGGGTATTATGCACACTTTAAGTAAATAGACATAGAAACTTTCGCTTTGGTGCCCTTTCGAGGAAACTCAAGGTTCTCTGACATTTTGGAAACCCTATCGACAACAACTGATCTGATCCAGCCCTGTAACCCGATCAATATCGCCATTTTCCGTATTTAAACTACAGTTGTGGTTGGTAATTTTGCATGAGGGAGGTCGTTGCTTCGAAACCCGGTCAAGTCATATCAAAGACTTATAAAAAAAAAAAAAAAAATGGCACTAGCAGCTGTCTTTCTTGGCGCTCAGAATTACGAGTCGACCTTGTGTCAAGATAATGTGACTGGATGGGACATTATTTTACATGTATGCCCCATCACTACAAACTGCCACACTGCTGACATGGTAGCGATATGACTGGAAACAAAATTGTTAAAGCTACTTTACAAGTCCAAATCACACATGCACACTTTTAATTACGAGGGAAATTCCGAAACTTTCCTGAAATGCATATTATAATATGATTTATTGCTTGTTACATTTTACTTCTTTTCATCTCTTCGTTCATCACATGTAGCTGTCTTTATATTAATCTGCCAACATTTGCATATTCGGTATCACCAGTCTTTCGTAAAACTTTTAATACCCGTCTTAAGGTAAAGAAAAGTTCTTGCCATTAATAACTTAACTAAATTAACCTTATATGTAAGTGTAAATGGGATATAAAATGAATTTAGTTGTAATTACAAAAACTAATGTAGTTCTGGTATGCATTTCCGCTAGTGTGTGAGACGGCACATTCTGCAAAACGACAGCGATTCCAATTAAGAAAAAGACAAATTTTAAAAGCTGCAAACTGAAAAATTAAACTCTAAGAGTAATTGCATAGTTTATAAAATGGTATTTCGTTTAGTGCGGCCGGATGTTACGACTATCACTAATCGTAAATGTGAAACTAAGTATTGCGCATGCTCTGTGACGGTGAATGACATTCACTTGCTTACAGTGGATTCTACAGTGTCGAATACCTTACATTTTGGGAAAAGTTGACACTTTTTATATAATTAATTATATACATATCAGTGGCCATTTAGTGACATTTTTCGTAACAGTGGCAGTTATTTGTTATTTTGTGTATGCCATTTGAAATCTAGGTTAATTTGTTTCTATCTTTGTACAAAGTAGTTATTTGTTAAGACACGAGATTCTTTAGAAAGCAGGATGATTTATATAAGGAAATATCTGAAAGTGGCTGGTGGTCTTTACATAATAGACCAAAGACTATTTGTATGTTTTGCTTTGAACCCATTTTCTCGGATATAAAGAACGTGGTTTAAACTCAAGACTAGTTAGTTATTAAAGTAAAGAAAACAAAATCATCCACTGAGCTAAAATAGATGAACAGCACATACAGAAAGACACGTGAACAGGGAATATTGGGTATCATTGGACTATACACATTGTGTCATTATTATTACCAAGATAGACATAATCATTGTATTGTCTTCATCATAAATATGGCATATACATGGCCTTCCTACCATTTTAAGACATTACTGTCAAGGTTGTTCAAGACTGACTAGAATACATTTTATCTGTAAACAAGTATGTGCAGAAAAGTAGTTCATTTTCAAAAACCAAATCCGCTTCTCTTTGCCACTTGCATTTCATTTTCACTACACACAATATGGATATTACTGTACACAGAATAAAGGCTAAACAAAAAAAGAATGGATTTTTTTAACACATTATTAAAAGTACTCCTTTCTTATTCTCACTGCTAAATGTTGCAGGATACTTAATTGAAATAAATGGGATATCACTAACCAAAAATTTTACTCATTTCTGCACAATCAGAAAATCATTCCCCACCCACCTGAGCTGAAGTATGCATTACCAATAGCTCTTAAGTTGGTTTGTGGCTAATTTTTAACGACAGTTAGCATTTTATTTATTACTATAACATGCCGAAAAAAATGGGAGCTAAGTGCCTTACGCCAAGATGCATAGAGGCGGTTGACATGGACAGGACTGGTCCGTAAAAGCCTAAGATTATCAGTTACAAATGCATCTTCTGCGTTTACTAAATAAACTAATTTTAGAAATCGATCTGCATTCATGGTTATGTTTTATTATGAATGCTGAAATGATATTAACACCTGTTTTGAATTTCATCAATCACAATCGCATGTTGCCAAGTTACCGATGAATTTTAATAGATCATGTCTTTGCCACTTACTTTTTTTGCTAAATAGAAGATAAACACTGCATTTTTAGCTTAGGTAACTGACAATTAAGTCTGCTATTAATTATAGGCATAGCATTTAATATCTTCATCATATGACATTAGACACGTTTAGAAACCTTGTTCCTTTTTGACATCAATATGAATCACACTTATAATTCACGATAAACTATACTTACGTCCGTAAAACACGTATGCCTCCACTGTGGATCAAGAACGTCTGTATCTGACGCAAAATTCCCCCCCCCCAAAAAACATAAAAAGCAGCAAACAAACCCGACAGAAATAATTTTATAAGAGAATGAAAATCTAAGTGTAATTTAAAACAAAAAGTACAAATATGCAAAAGACGAAAACCATAGGAATTTTTGTATAAGACCCTTCCAGGACGACATGGAGCAGCAAGCAAGTTTTGGAAATATTCCAAGCAGTTACCGAGATATAGGCAAAAACGATGTTTTCTCGCATTTTCTCAACCCCTCGCTACCAGAGAGAGAGAGAGAG
Organism: Unio delphinus; assembly: GCA_029339505.1. Lineage (NCBI taxonomy): Eukaryota > Metazoa > Mollusca > Bivalvia > Unionida > Unionidae > Unio > Unio delphinus. The sequence continues at coordinate 1,192,425 of JAQISU010000227.1, read as the reverse complement.
AGAGAGAGAGAGAGAGAGAGAGAGAGAGAGAGCATCAACCCATTCCTGAGTTCGTCTCGACATATGCAAATTAAATGTTCTGTTCAACCCCTTTATTTCAACTAAACGGTTATTTCACTGTACTGATATGACAGGACGCGCTATTTATACAACCACAGGCATTTTCGTCTAGTGCTTCTCCAGGCCGACATAGTGCAGCAATCCGCATGTAAATAGTCCTAGCCATTACCGAGATATTCAGGTTTCAGTACAAAGGGACACAAAGTCGATCTTTTGTGTTGCGGGCATATAATTTGACGCATTTGACTGCCCTGACGATTGGGGAGATATTGTGCCCAGGTACTTGGTATTTTGTTTATAGAAGCCAATGAGATGAACCTGCCGGCATAAACCCCGTCCAAATATTCGCAACCGTTACCAAGAAATCGGCCAATAAAACTGTTTTGGACGGTTTTTCACTGTAAAACGGCAAAGGAGTTCGAAACCGGCCATTGTCATCTGTTTGTAGCTCTCCCTAGGGCAGACCTGGTACAGCAAACCGCATGAAACGTTATCAGCTGCTACCGATATAATGGCCAAAGAAGACAAAGTGGTGACCTCGAACTTCCGGATCCAACCGTCCAGGACTCATGGTGTCAAGGAAACTGTGAGTGAAGGTGCGGAAGGACTTATGCGGGTTGGATCAGAGGCTAGGACGGTGGTTGTCGATTTTCTGCCCAGCAATAATGGTGTGACAGATGTGAAAGCCCTGCCTTCACGAGCCTGACTAGGCTCAAAGTCCGTTATAACGAAGAACACTGAGGTTAAGACCTGTGATAAGACTTTCGAAAAGGCTTACTGGGTCGCATGTCATACGCGAAATGCACTGGTGCAAGACCAGACAGAACAAACGACACTTACTCCTGCAAGGAGTGGGCTTTCACGTGTGCAACATCCATATGCGTAGGCTAGCACGTGCGCCATGCACACAAAGTAACGACAAGCACAAAGAGAAGCGTTGCAATTGAAAAAGACATTGAGCGGAAAAGGGTAACTAGGCGACTAGGGGGCACCCCTTTAGAAACTAACCTTGGCCTGTTGATTGAGGGTTCTCTCCTGCACATGTTGGCATGACGATTGCGACATGTTGCATCTGGCAACCAAATTTAGAAGAGTGACACGCACTTTACGACGAATTGATCGAAAAGTGTCAGCCGAAACGATTTTCTGCAAGCTCTGAACATAACCAGAGAAAGCAGACACAAAGACAAAGACAGAAAACTGCAGGAGAGGCAGCCGCTCAGGCAAGCGATTCGAGGTCTATAGGCGTACAAAAAAAGGATGTTTGGGGGCAGATAAAAGGTTAGTTTTCCTCTCGGGAAAAGTATCAGACGATTGTGCCATCCCTATTCACATAGTCGAAGAAACGTACCAAGTGCGATTTGGTAGAACGAGCCAGGAATCTGATCTATTAACCTACACCCACCCACCCTCGTACGAGGATCGGATAAAACACTCCTATGCAAGCCAATATGCGTAGAGAAAGTCAAGGAAGGCATAAAGGGAACAGTCCTGAAATCTGCTACGGTAACAGATGGACTCCCATTGGGGTATATCGTGTACCCGGAGAGCCATTTGGAGATGTTTACCAATATCTTTAACATCTGGTTCGTTTCAGGGAGAATCCATCTCAGAGCAAAAGCCTCCTGAAGTGTCCTCTTCCCAGGGACGAGTTGGAAGACATCAACAACTGGTGCCCTCTTACCATCTCCAGTTTAGTACTGTGGCTCTACACAGCCATCATTGCAAAGAGACTATCAGCGAGAACATTATTGAACCCGCGACAGCGATGTGGTCTTATCCCGGCGTCAGGATGTACGGAACACATATACCTCCTGGAACAGGGGATAAAGCAAGCGAAAAGCCAAGGAAAACGGTTATGTGCGACCTACTAGATCTCGCAAAGTAGTTTAACACAGTCTCACACCGGCACTTGTGGTAGGTCTACAACGACATCTGGTGAACCCGCAGTGGATAGATCTTGTGGTGGACCTGTATAGAGACTGTACAACTTCGTTTAAGGTGAATGACAATCTCAGCTCGGAGATCCCCATCACGAGGCGAGTCAAGCGGGGTGGAGCAATATTACCTTTCCAGTTCAGTGTTGTCTTGGATCCTATCATTTGTCTCATACAGGAGTAGCAAAATGGATATTATAGGATCGATGGTCTGTGCTTATGACTCCTCCATGATAATTGGAGGTCCAAAAGAGCTGCTGTCCAACCATGAACTGTTCACGGAGTGCAGCAGAAACACCGATCTCTCACTGAATGCCACGAAATCGTGCACATTTACTATTAACCGACGTGACCGCAAAACATACGTCAGTAATACAGGTCAACAGTTCACTATAAAGTTCGTACCGATACCTTTGGTTTAAACGGGAGAAAGAACACAATACGTGGGCGTTATGGTCGATCCGTGGGCAGGTTTGGTGACAGCATGTTCCGACAAACTGTTCGATGACTAGTACCGTAAGAAAGAAAAAAAAAGTAGCTCTAAAACCAAGGGAGACGGTAACGATTCATTTGGAAAATCTCGTCCTGAAATTACTGTTCAGGCGCATTCTTGATGGCCCAATGAAGATAATAAGAATGTGACCGAAACGATGGCTCCAACTCCATCGAGTCACTTCTTGAATACAGCGACCTGCGACGGTGGTTTGAATCTAACGAAATCGTCCCTAGGATGGTGACCAAGAGTTAGCATAATATTCTTTATTCCTAGCAGAAAATAAGAAACATAGCGATTGAAACGCGGTTGGTAGAAACGATGGCGAAATGCGTTGTGAATACTAATACAATCGTGGAGTTGTCAGAAAACCCAAATGTGACCAAGACACCGAATGCGAAAAAGATCTCAGGTCTAGCTGGAGCAACAAGACAGCAAAGTGGTGCTACCAGTGGTGACCAGCTCCTCTAACCCGATTATCAGTGATATCCCGGACAAAGACAAGGTATCTGACCGTGTGTCGATTAGACCTTGTAAGAAGGCCATAATACCGAAATCCAATCAAGATGGTCACTGGAGAGGGTTAGGAAGCTCTACTTAAACATCCCTCTGACCCTTAGCAGTTACGACAAATCCTGGCCTCCGCCAGGTTCTGAGCCACGACCTTTGTCATGGCCTTACCGAATAACCATGGAGGAAGAATTGGATTTAATGACAGGCATAACGCGTTACCAAACTTATAGTCGGACAAGGAACGTATTTTACCCCTCAGGTGTCCAGCGCTGCTGATTCCTCCAGGACAATTGGACTTCGAATTTTTCACGACCCCTCGCTACCAGCGATAGCGCCAAGGCGAAAGCCGCCTCGCACCTAACGATGGGCTACCCCTTGCACCAGCGAATGTATGTGTGTGTGTGTGTGTGTGTGTGTGTGTGTGTGAGAGAGAGAGAGAGAGAGAGACAGACAGAGAGACAGACAGACAGACAGACAGAAAGAAAGATAGAGGGAGGGAGAAGGGAAGCTTTGGCTTTGACAACAAGGGGTGTCTCTTGCTGATTATATGGCAATATCTCGGCCAAATATGAGCCAATGATCGACACATGCCTGAGTTTGTCTAGACTAGGTGCATCGTCTGAGGTGAAAACCGTGCATGTTACGTTCCGTTCTACCCTTGTATCTGAGAAACCAAACAGTTATTTCGCTGTTCCAACGGCAAAGGTGGAATTAAACTTAAAACATGGGCATTTTCGTCTAGGGCTAATCCAGGTTGACACAGAGCAGCAAACCGCATGGAAATATGCCAAGACGTTACCGAGATATAGGCAAACGCAATGTTTTCTGACCCCTCGCTATCAGAGAGAGAGAGAGAGAGAGAGAGAGAGAGAGAGAGAGAGAGAGAGAGAGAGAGAGAGAGAGAGAGAGAGAGAGAGAGCACAAACTAAATTAAATATACATTATACATAACACTCCCATCAGCGACCAACTACGAAAGGTCCCAATGTAATAATGTTGGACCTTCAAGGACCGTTTTCTACTTGACACGTACGGGTACGAGAAGGAAGGAGCTCTGGAGTTTGCTGTCCTACTCACGAAACTGGATCTTATGCTTTGAGACGACGATGATATGTAACAGGGTACATGTTGTAGTGGTGAATGACACTAACAAAACAGCGGGCTAGAATTTATTTTAGATCATATAAATATTGATATGGATATACAGTCAATATTCTGTACACCTAAAACGTATTTGCTTCTCCAATCTAGGAGCTATTGAAACCACAAGGAATCGCAATAAATGGAAAGAAAATGTCGCATCTTACAGCAATATGTCATTTCTACCATTGTATTATCGGAATATATAAACTTAACACTTGTACGAGAATATTATTAGATTTAATATGATGAAGCATTGACTGGAAATGAGAAGATCAAAAATAAACAACTGAGGTGAATAACAGAAAACTGTGCGGAAGGGCATATATTAGGGCATATAATTGTGCGGAAGGGCATATATTAGTAAATTATTTAACTTTGTATTTAGTTTATATATCAAAAATATAAAGGGTGAGACAGTGCAGAATCAATACTTGATGGAGCTGTGACAACTGCTCGAGGTAAGGTTTTTTCAAGAATCACTCTAGCTGATATTGACCTAGGGACCACTTATGGTCCTGTCGTAATTGGTCTCTTAGACTAAGTGTCGCATGAACTTTAGCACATTTTGGCTAGGGACCCCGGGTGGCCAAGTCGTCCAAAGCGCTCGCCTTTACCATGTCACCTCTGTCACCTCTGTCCGCGTGGATTCGATTCTCAGGCTCGGGTATGTGAGAATGCCTACCAGTAGTATTCAGTGGGTCTGTGGTTCTTACCTGGTGTTTGTTTCTCGAGTTCCTCCTCCAGCAGTTATATTGGCTGCCATGTACAGCCTTTATTGCGGTGAACAAAGGCACCAAGCCAACACAAATACAAAAACAACATCTTCGCTATGATCTTGATGCATAAGGAAGGCAGCGCTTTACCAACCTTTTAATAGTTTATTTTAGCTTGATTAGAACTCTTTAGTAGCATGCCTGTAGCTTGATATGACTTTTTCTTGATTAAAAGCAAACAATTAAGTACATGTAATTTTAAAAACTATTGCCTTTGTATTCTGAATTTAAACCACTGTTGGTGTGTGTTCCTTTAATCCACACACTGAACGTGTCAAAATCAGGTTGCTGCGTTTTGTTCTGCATTTTTTTGCATGCAAAATGTGGGCTACACCCAGTATTATGTCAAAATTCTTTCACGCCTTGCATCGACATACATACCACTATTATATCAAAAAATGTGTCTAAATTGCGAACATGACTTTGATTCGACCCATCCTCTCCATGTTCTATTTTTATAGTATTTTCAAACATATGACTACCTCTATGTACAAATTGCACATAGCTCAGTGTATGTCTATTTTGAAGAAGCAGTAATAGCATATGTTTTTCCCCTCCACATTTCATTTTTTCGACAGATGTGACAGGAGATGGAACAACACTCTCAGAATCTGCCTTACAGAAGAATTTGTATCATTTGTTATCATGACTTCTGCCACATCAAATAAGTTACCGTATAGCAAATATTATCCTTTGTGTTAGCAAAATGCTTGGAAGAACAAAAGGAAATGATCCCTGAGAGTAATTCTTATATCGATTTGCACGGAAGAGAGTGAGTTATTAGTAGTCAATACATCATTATGTGGTTAGGGCCGGCGCAGGACAACTACAGGCAAAAGGGTACAACGTGCATGATCTAATTCGTTTACCCCAACTTTTCGAGTAATCACTCACATTTAATATCGGAAGAATATGTATCTGAACATTCGATGCTTTGGTTTAATGTCTTAATAACCAACGTGTGTGACAGTGTTGTTAGTCTGACATTAAATGACGAAAATATTTACCACATGCTCTACATGTTTTCAACAAGCTTGGTGGCTTGTACTGTATCAGACTTTCGATTTATTGATAATCTGCAGATGTTCCGCGGGATCCTTGTTTTTACAAATGAATAAGTTTGCTGATGGCATAGAAGGTTAAGTACATCAGTCTGCAGTGTCGAAGAAATAGTAATTATTCACCAACAACCATGATGTATATTAATTGTACACGTTTGTTAATTTTCATATTCAGCACATGCTTGCTAAAAGGAAAAGGTGGAGTCGGGCGATTAATCATTAAGATTGATGTTAGCATAAAGGGTGAACATTTCATTCAGATTATTCGTTTCCTTTTTAATGGTTCTTCTCAGCTGAGTGTGATGTTTGTCTGAACATAAGAAAATAAACAAATAAACAAAAATACGCAGACTGCACTAATAAACAAGAGGTCTGAGATCGGTTACCTTTCGGCTAACAGTTGGCGATGTTACAGGGTGAAATATAAAGATTTAAAACTTGTTTATTACACTTGACCGACCTATGAATCGGCTAGAGATATTTTCTATATTTTTACACTTACAATTTTCGTATGCCTGCTAATATTTAAATTGATTGTATCCGTGAAATATAATGGCTAAATGCAGAGGCGTAGCGATGATATTTTGCGCCCGGGGACGAACTATAAAAATTGGCGCCCCAGCGATCTTGTGACTGATTTATTACCCCTGTTTACTTATTATAATGTAACGTTGCAAGCCTCATTTTGGCGCCCCTGTACCTTGGCGCCCGGGGACATATGTACCCTCTGCCCCCTCCCCCCCCAGCTTCGCCTCTGGTTAAATGGTACAGGTATCATCTGCCTTATTGTTGGCACCTGATTTGTACAAAACAATGGAAATCTATATTTACAAATGCTGATAATCACATATTTCACTTTGGAAAAGTTTGTCAAATCCAGACAATTCAAAAGGCACGTTTTAAGCATTCCTTTTGGATTACGGAAAATTATAATCGTCGGTCTGTTCCGATCACTCCTCTATTAACCACCGTACTAATGGATGGCGAAATAAATCATCTAAGGCTGGGTAGCTAGAATATCAAGGTCAGGTGATGATCCCAAATCATTATATCAACATAAAACATCTTCGTTATTTGATTGAACTCGTCCGAGATTTTGTTGACAAACAGTCACCTCGCGAGATTCGTCGTAGTCTGATCATAAACAGGGCTTCTACTGATTCCCTAATGTCCTCCAACCAGGGCATAGATCACCTCATTAACATGTGCAGATTTTGCTGTTTACCAAACTCATTAGAGGTCTTGCTGATTCAAACAAGTCGGAAAATGTACTGCATCTCTTCGTCACGACAGTGATAGTTTCAAGCTTATATTGCTAAATAAAAATGTATTGCTTCGCAAACGATTTTAACCTGGAAAAAAGAAATATTCAGGTTCCCCCCAAAAAGTTATGTGTACTGTATTTGCATGCTATTGCGCCACCAATTATTGATATATAATTTGAGAAGCGTAATCAATTTCAAACAATAACCCTTATAATATCGTAAATATACACGTCCTCGCTGATAATCAAAGTTGTCTTAGACATTTTAAGAAATCAGGAGCAAACAATCTAAATAGTATGCGCGGATTGAGAAACGTTTTGATCTCGTCTGAGATCTTATTGATATTATGTTTAAAAGGAAGTTTCAGCTAAGTATGCTCAAAAATTAAATTAAGCATCTAGTGCTTCTACAAAGTCGACCAAGTAGAGCCCAGATCACCTAATTATTATGCATATCAAGGTCGTCTAAGATCTTCGTGATGCATCCAATGTTTCCTCAAAACCTCTTTTTCAATAAAGATTACAGAGCGTCCACAATACTACGTATTAAGGATGCACAGTAGCATGGCCGTGTCATAACCTCGCTAAGCCTTTTTTTTCATGTAAAACATTGATGATTACTAATATCTGATTGATATTTGCTGCAAATTTCTAGCCATGTAGCATAATGCTCTTGAATACCCTGTTCATTCGCAACTTCGAAATCAAAATCACCGTTAATACCTCAAACAGATGCTGGCGCTCTTACGTTTCGTATTTAGCATGAGGTTAGACTTGTAAAGTGTAATAATTTCCCAAGTTTACTTCATTATGGCTATTTAAAATAAGAGATTGTATATCTAATGGTATTGCTATACAATAACGTCTACTTCTCTTTCCTTTATTCTAGTTTATGACTGATTGGTGTAATTTGGATTCTGGAGTATGCAGTTTGGCCTTACTTCAGATGTGCATCTGTTTTAACAAAAGGTTGATCCGCTTGGTCATTTTCACTTCTTCGAGAGATGACAAATAATATAAAATTCTTTCATTGCACTTTCAGATGTTGGTGTTGTCAAATCTACCAAAATCCGTTTTCCTTATTTCAATAACGTCTAAAGGCGTAGTATTATTTCATTCGTAAGCTTCATAAGTTCAAGTATATTTTTTTTTTTATTCAATATCAATCACTTCCGTTAGGCATTGTGGGCTTTCGGACTTCACACAATATTTACTCACCAGCGGAATCAAAGTGCTTAGCGTCATGCAAAACTACGCACCTTTGAAACTAAAGATTTGACAGCGGAAGTGCTCCAATAAACATGGTCATCTTTTACTCTTTTAAAAACCACAGCTGACAACTATTTTTACATTGTTTTTAGTTTACATTGCAATAAAACAATATACTAGATTGACCTTAGGAAGTCATGAAAATAAACAAAGTAATAAGGTAAAGTGTTTTGAATTAATTTGTTACTTTTAACAGTGTGAAGTGCCAAATTTTCGGTCGAATCTATTAAATAACTATTAATTCTAGCCAGGTAGCCATTTGTTAGATTTACGACACATCATGCAGGAGGGGGGGGGGGGGGGGCGCTTGGAAAACCTAGTCGACTACCGTACTAATTAACAAGTTGTTTATACAGGGGTCAGTACTGACCACTGTGACCTGGGGAAAGTTTCATTTTATCACGAAAGTGTCATGTTTGATAAGGAACAGAGAATTGTTACTTAAAACCAAAGCGTGTCATCTTGACACGCTGATGTAAGCGACTTTTAAAGGAAAGCGCGAGAAAATATATTTGTTCTGATTGGTCACTGTTGAATAAAGGGTGTGTTTTACACGAGAAACCTTTAGAATATAATATCTTACTAGTTAAAATTACTTCAGTCTTGAAAGTTCCTCTGCAAGAGAGGACAGTGTTGTAGTATTTTTGGAATAAAGACTCCGGAGAAAATTTTAGAGAAGTACCTCCGTAAAAAATAAACCAGAAGACCGCCAAAAAACCAACGGTTGAGAGACGCACCGAAAAACACGAGGAATTTGTCTCAAAATCCACGCTTATTGTGATGTAATTGATATAATGTTTCTTCGTTACAGATCTGCATGATTTGTTGATACATTTGTATGATTAGTTTCATTTTTTTACATTAATTTATGAATGTGCTTTGAATTATGAATTAGAATTCTTACCTTAATTCGTAGTTAAGAATGACGTAGTGTTAATTGATGTCGTAAAAAAACACTATGTGGAGTTATGATCGTAAGTGTTACGTTAATTCTTGAATTTATCATATTGTTTGAATATTGATTGTTTTCTAAGATTTAATGTCTTACTTTAATTAATGATTTACAATAATACATGTGAATTCACCGAATTTGGATGTCGTAGATAATTTAGCGACAGTGTATAATGTATTAGGTCAAGGCAAACCGAATTAACAGATGGTTTAACGGTATAGATTTGAACACGTGTAGGTAATTACTAGCCGTAAAATTGTTATCACTGATAGTAATATCTGATTGTTCGAGCCTGGGAAACGGACAGTCTCAGCTATTACCGTGTAACAAGAGACTTAAGTTATTTTACTTTTCTTTTGGAAGGAAGGAGGAAAGTAGCTTTTTATCTGGAAAGACGTGCAGTACCGAAATAGAGGACGTACAAGACGGGAAAAGGGAATTGTGAAGTAGAAGTTGCGAGGTGTATACATCGATACAGAGGACAATTCTGAGTTCGAGCGGAACATCCACGAGGGAAAAGTATCTCGAGAGACTGGAACCTCTGGGTCAACATTTGAGTGAGAAGAGAACGCAGTTCGGCGATAACAGGTTATTAAAATCGAACAACGCGGATGAATTTGATTGAACTCTCGTTTCTCTGATGAAGTTAACTATCAGTAATAGAACGGCTAAATTTGTTTAATTCTATTTTCAATTTATTTGTAATTCGGTGAAAGTTTAATTCTAAAACCACGTGTATTCCGAATGAAAGGAAATTGCACTGTGTATGTATTTGATTAAATTGTTTATCTATCTTTACGGGGAGCTCGTAGTTTTTTTGTTCAATATATCAGCTCAGTTTACCACCATACATTCAATACTCGAACCGGGCAATTATACCGTGGGCGATCATCTCCTAGATAGCGAGTATCAGAGGGGAGTTAGTTGAAGTGTTGTTTTTATATGTTGTGCAATACCTTTTGACAAGTGGGCTTGTACCATATACAAATAACGCTCATGACCCGCGAGACTCTGACAAACATACAGACGCGATGTTCAAACTGGTCGTCGTAAGGATAATATCCAAACTAGCAAATTGCTAGAGTGTAGAGGTGTTTACTTAATAGAAATGTTACATACAGTGATCCAGTCGTAGATAGCATATGTAATCCAAATACATTGCGGTATCTTTGTTTTACGAAGACACTTTCAACTACAAAAATATATGAGTTTTCTGTAAATTATTGCGGCATACAGCGGAGACGTTTTTTCCTCACAGAAAGAGTTGATGTGCTCCGAATGTAGCGCTACTGTGTCATGACGTTAGTTATGTAAACAGGACAAGAGATGTTGACAGCGACGCCCATTTACAGCATTGTTCTAGCGGCGGGATTGGTGTAAACGAGTGTTACATTCGATTTAATGCACAAAATATATCATTGTTACTGTTTAGAGATGCTGTATTAAATATATTTCTCCACAATAACCGCTAATATCATGCTCTTACAAGTTTTAGTATAGTTCGAGTTTCCTCTGACCCTTGCCACCCCATGTTTTTATATTTGGACAATCATGTTGGGGTATAGGGTCAGAGCGCATTCCCTAGGGGCCGTCCATAAATGACGTCACGCACCTATGGGGGGGAGGGGGGCACACATTTGTGACGATGTGTGACGAGGGGGAGGGAGGGGTGTTTAAGAAATGTGACGTCACATCAAAAATAAAAGTTCCACTTAATTTTTTATTGCTTACAATTTATTTAATGACGTTTTAAGTAGCTTCACGCGTGTCGTACGAGCTCAAATTAAGATGGACTCGTCTTCGAACAACCAACATCCCTACTAGTGGCTTTTTCCAAATAGCATTCTTCCATTTCCAGTCCGCTGGTGTCGACAAAAGCGAGGTTGAAATGATCTTTTCTCGCCAAGCTAATTTAATTTTAAACTTTTTTGTGCTATAAAATTAAATTTGAAAAGTTTGATAAAAAAATTATATAATTTATAAGTTTGATAGAAAAGTAAATAATTTAAAAAGGCTGATATTTTTTCAGATTTCTATTATAAAAGATCCTACATTTGAGAAAAATATATATATATATATATATATATATATATATATATATATATATATATATATATATATATATATATATATATATATATATATATATATATATATATATATATATATATATATAAATTTGCAAGTTAAACTTGATCACTAGTTGCAAGAATTAAAAACATTTGCCGCCACAAAAAAAGGATCACTTCTGACGTTTTGGGCTAAACAAACATCATATGCCGATACAAAAAACTCCAAAAAGTGCTTGTGGCAAACCCGAGAATTCTGTGTTCTACTACAAAGTTTCAAAGTATTTTTTTGGTTGTTGTTATAACTACTTTATTCGATAATTATAGGAGAATTTGAATACAATATTCTAAACATCAGCAGTTTTAGCTAGACGACAAATATTTTCAAAAAATTTGTATGCCAATTTCAGCTTTCCAGTGCCTCCTTTTTAATACATGTTTTCTCCTACAATATCAGAGTGCAGCGCCAAACTAAATACATACTACAATGACAATAAAGTGATTTGAAACATGTTAATTTTCAAATAGAAAATACGGTTTTTTCGGGGGGAAGGGGAGCAGAGCTTTGTGACGTCATATTTGTGGGGTCTGACTTTTTGTGACGAGGAGGGGGGAAGGGGGTCAAAATCGGCCAAAATTGCGTGACGTCATTTATGGATGTCCCCCTATCAAAAAGTTGGAATTCGCTGAGAGATATACCTAAAAGTATATGCCATAACTAGTTTTCAGCACTACTAAAACTAGTCCAAGTTTCTTTCGACCATTCCCAAACTATTTTTTTATATTCTTAGTCACGTGACTGCACAGATCTCGCAACCTACATGTCAATGACATCAGAGGTCATACTGTCACGTGATATCAACAATACGCCATGTCTAGTGCTGCTGTAGGAAAACAAATCCAATATAAAACTGAGCGTCAAGTAATACTTGTTTAGAAAAATGAACATAAAAGTTCCCAAACTTTTTATTGCAAAAACAACGAGCGAAAAATGTAAAATAAATGTAAATGTTGCAGCAATTTGAAGAAAACCGATTCATTTCGCAGAGAGCACGGCAAGTTACAAGTTGTCACGTGCTACAAACAAAAACATCGCTGACACGTGCTCTGTACTTCTTGAAAATAGTTTTCTCCACCCATCTGCGATAATGGGATGTTTCTGGTCGTTGTTCATAGAATCAATATGTTTAGAATTAAGTGTGTATTATATTTATTTTTGAATATTGAGTGCCTATTATATAATTTGTCCAAATTCTACGTACAACAACTTTGTTTATTGTCGATAGCATGTGACTGTATGACCACTGCTGTCACTGACATGTAGGTTGCGAGATTTGTGCAGTCACGTGACTAAGAATATAAATGGCCAGATCCAGGTCAAATTTCAGCAATGATGTACTTTCATCTCGTCTATCAGCGGATTAAAGACATAATAAATGCTATGCTCACGATTTTTTTTAGAAAATAAATCATATTCCCTATTGATTTCATGCAGGTATATCTCGATGAAACATCGTTTCAGTTTGCTGGGCCGGCAAGTAAACGGCAAAACCCAAATGGTGTCGGGCAATTCCAAAATTTTGATAGGGAATGTACTCTGACCCTACACCCAAACATGAATGTCCAAATATCAAAAAATGGGGTGGCAAGGGTCAGGGGAAACTCGGACTAGTTTTAGTACTGCTGACAACTAGTTATGACATATACACGATTTACGTACTTTTGTATCCCAGATGCTAATATCACTTTGAGCATTCCAACTCGTATTAAATACGAAGTCTTTGCAAAAAAATACACTTGTCATTCAAAAGACCTAGTGTTGTCAAGAAGACTCAGTAGATGAGAAAAAATTCCAAGTAGAGGTTGCATGAATTATTAATGAGCATACACGAAGTTCCACATCAGAAAACCCGAACTGGTCGGCCAAAACTATGCGACAGACGAAACTGATACGATAGTTTTTAATACTAGACTGTCGGTTTCACTTACAATATAGTCTCTGACAATGAAATACTTAGCTGTACACCGTGTCATAAACGTGTGTTTGTAACTTTTACTAGTGTCGTATGTATGTATGTATGTATGTATGTATGTATGTATGTATGTATGTATGTATGTATGTATGTATGTATGTATGTATGTATGTATGTATGTATGTATGTATGTATGTATGTATGCATGCATGCATGCATGCATGTATGTATGCATGCATGCATGTATGAACGAGTGTATGATTGTATGCATGATGGTAGGTAGGTACATGTTTAAATCTTTTTTCCACTATCATACGATAGGGTACTCTAGTGTGATACATTTGAATACCATATATATATATATATATATATATATATATATATATATATATATATATATATATATATATATATATATATATATATATATATATATATATATATATATATATATAAGTACACCATAAAATATGTCTGCAGACTTACTACTTGTCTGCAGACTTACTACTGGAAAACAGTAAGTGTGAAAGACTCCAAAAATTAGAATGAATTTGATTGCTTAATTCTCACCTTTTAGACACCGTATATTGCGACTGTATTCCGCAATAGAACCCACGTGACAGACTACACTTCTCATTTATGTCGTTTTCGCCTATTTATGTGACCTATGCAAACAAATAGGAAGTTAAAGAATTATTCCAGAAACGTCGACAACCCATCAGCCACTGAGAAAATAAATCATAAGCTTCATTTAAGACTTATTATTAAGATTATTATTAATAATTTTCAAACTAGATCCTATGCTTCAGGGCCGGACCTAAGTTTTTCAAGGGGGGGGGGGGGTATTGGGTTAAGCGAATGCGCGAAGCGCCGAGCCTTCTAGGGGGGTCCGGGGGCATGCCCCCCTCCCCCGAATTTTTTTTCAAGGATGCAAAATGGTGCAATATGATGCTATCTGAACCTTGAAAAAGGATCTAACAAAAGTGACTAAAAACTGCAACGTTTTAAAAAAACACTAAAAAAAATATTCAAAAAAAATAAACAAATAAAAAAAATTAAAACATTCGGTACCCCCTTTGCATCTTTTATCAAAAGCAGTGAATAGGGGTTTTTTTAAAGGGGGGGGGGGGGGCGGGCCCCCTGGGCCCCTATAGCAAGTCCGGCCCTGTGCAACTACTACGTTCTTAAGATACACGGGTTACATAGGCATATTTAACTAAAGATATTCAGTGTACATTACAGCCATGAATAAAGCTTATGTAAAGTAGAAAAATAATGTACCAGGAATTGCAACAAAAAAGACCCCATAGTTATACATAACAATATATAAATTCTTTGGTGTATATGAGAAAAGCTGTCTCTAACACTTAGAATGTGTTGCCCAACCCTATTTACTTCATTGATGTGGTACAGAAATATGTTTAATTTAAACCTGAAGTTAATACATGTTTTAAAAAATTGATCAAAACTGTTTTTAATTGACCGATGTTTGATTCTAGAAAGTCGGACTCTTTTATGGAATTTTCAGGTCATTTTCTCTCTACTGAAAATATAGGAAATAAGATAATTTCCGATCTTGATCTGTGTGTGTGTGTGTGTGTGTGTGTGTGTGTGTATGTGTGTGTGTGTGTGTGTGTGAGAGAGAGAGAGAGAGAGAGAGAGAGAGAGAGAGAGAGAGAGAGAGAGAGAGAGAGAGAGAGAGAGAGAGAGAGAGAGAGAGAGTTCACATCATTCGGGAATTTCCGGGTCCATGAGTGCGCTATTTGTGGTAGTGACAACAAAGTTGACTTCTGAATCGAATTCTCGTTTCCGATTCAATACAGTTTAATTGACTGGATTATTTCTTTCACACACATATGTTGCAACTTATTTTTCTTGTTTACGTATCCCATGACTGTTAAAAAGATAGATTATCCCTGCTAACTGCTGTTTGAGTGACGTCAAATATTTTTTTGTATTAAGCATTTTGTTAAAATTATAGTTATTTTTATTTTTGGATGCGAAGTTATAACTGATTCACACGAAAATTCATTTTCTCATCTGGTAGATATTTTTTCAGTTGCCATGTAGGGAGTAGTTTAATGTTTTCCCAAACAGAAGGTGTACCCTCTATTTTCTCTGAATGTATGTCAAATTTTCTTCTTTTCTTTGTATCCTTTTTTTCCAATCTCAGACGAACGTATATATATATATATATATATATATATATATATATATATATATACACGGTATGAATGCGAAATACGCAAAGAGTGATGTAGCGAATGTGTTGTTGATTTGCAATATGTACACAGACTTTATTGTTACGTCATAACTGTTGCACTGCGTAATTCCGTTTTGCCCTAGATTCACCAGGTGTGAAACAGCTTACATACTTGCTTACTATATACTGACGTGTATGTGTACCTGTTAGACTGAACAACAGTGGATATAGATGTTTAATTTTAATTTTCTTCAATATCCAAAATTATGTCATTCTAAACAGAGACAGGTGTGTATTTTGACTGATATTATGTATATAAATCGTACGTTCAAAAGCTTTGAAAGTTTCTTTGGTTGGTGTTTTATGCCATATAAATACAGAAGGATTACAGCTTGTCATGGAGCAACGTGCCCTTACAGATACATACCACGTGACCTGACAGATCTGACACAAGGATTCGAACTCGCACTTATAATATATCGTAATAAAACAAACACAAGAATCAACAAAACACTGTTTCAATAGATGATACTCTTTAAAAAGTAAATATGGTAATATTTTAAATTTTAGAAGATCACATGCATCATGCGTGGAAAGGTTATTACCTACAGTGATATTTGGGGCACTTATACGGTAATACGCTTGTATTATTGACGATTTGGCCCTTGTACTCAACGACATGCACGTGTCAGTGTCAATTTATAGATCTCGGTCATGTCGGCGATTTTGATTTAATCAATTCGGCGCTAACTCTATCATGATTGAAAGGCGTAGGGTATATATATATATATATATATATATATATATATATATATATATATATATATATATATATATATATATATATATATATATATATATATATATATATATATATATATATATATATATATCAGCTTGATCTGACGCTATGACTATTCGATTTACCATCTTTCAGCGTACGCGATTAAAGCTGGTCATAAGATATAAAAATAAATGGTGCTCGCTTGATAGCTCAATTTGTTGTCAGTTCGGTGATTGCATCCATTGACTAGGTTCTATCTGACAGGCTCCAAATTGGCAGACTGTTCCAATATTTATCTTTTGCTCATGTGAGAGTATAGGGTCATTTGAAGAATAATGTGAGCAGTGAAACGTGGAGCAAAGACGAGGTCTTGACACAATTATTTACTTCATAATATTATTATGCAATTCAATGGAACTAAAATAAATAGGGAAATGGTGCAAGTTTCTACCATTTGTGTGTGTGTGTGTGTGTGTGTGTGTGTGTGTGTGTGTGTGTGTGTGTGTGCAGCAAACATCACATGTTTAGATTGTCCTAAATGTTGAAAACCATGGTATTACATATTTAGCTAACAGAGAACACGACGGATGCTCACACGGGAAGATGGATGAAGGAACAAATACAAATCCTCTTCTACAGCGAAAGGAAAATACAAAAACAATTCCAGGCATCTCCCCCCCCCCTTAAAAAGGCAAAAAAAAAATAAAAAGATCAAGTCCCCCAAAATACTATCATTATAGCAAAAAGTCAAGCTTTTGTCTTATTTCACAATGCTCATTCTTTGAGGAAACCAATTATATTTTTAGCTGTAACATCTTCACAGGACTCATCTTGGAACAAAAAACAATTATATATGCCCAAGCCCACCAGCGGGAGGTTTGATCTTACAACAAATGAAGATATTACTACTGTTATCATTTTGTAGGAATTTTATTTTAAAAAAGATTTGTTGTCGTAGAAAAAAGATAAAATAATAAAATGCGGTCCCAACCTTTTTGGTATTGTTAATATTTGGTGTTGCGTTATTTTAAGATGATAGAGGCACCAAAGTTTTTGAAACATTGTCCACTCTAGTAAATAATTACCAATTTTTACCGGATGTTGCGCAAACCAATGAGAACTATGTGTTATCTTCATCTGAATTTTTGCATTTTGTTTCAATACAGAATGCAAAGAAAAAGACCCAGAGCAAAATATAAGCGACTTATTGACCCGTGTCCACAACTACATGTTCAGTTGTACTTCTCCTTGACCAACACGCTTTCTCAGCTAACTTAATCACGCTTCACTCATAGTTTGCTGATCACAATAACACGCTGACCAGGTGCTAAAAGGTTAACCTGACTACCGTTGTAAATATCCGTTGCTTCATCATTTATTTATATATTTGCATCCATGAATGAACACATAATGTGACATCAAAACGTACTCACCTTTTTACAAGATGGCCAACGTCGCTTTTAAAGTTTTAATTTAATAGCATAATACAAAGGCATATCTTCTCAAATATCCACTCTTACACAGAGTACGTTGAAAACTGTATCTTATATATGTGTTGAATTCGAGTTCTTTTATTAGGTGTATCACCAGGAAAATTTGACTTTATAGTCACTACTATTATCTTTACCGTGGATTCCAGAAGTCATTTTTATGGAACGCCAGAGCTGTCGTAAGGTGACAATTGTTATTGTATGATGTGCAAACTTTATATGATGTGATTTCGTCCTTATATGATGTGCAAACTTCTTTATATGGCGTGCTCTCGTCCTTACATGATGTGCAAACTTCTTTATATGATGTGATTTCGTCCTTATATGATGTGCAAACTTCTTTATTATGATGTGCTCTCGTCCATATATGATGTACAAACTCGTTTCTATGATGTGCTTTTGTCCTTATATGATGTACAAACGTCTTTATATGATGTGCTCTCGTCCTTATATGATGTGCAAACTCGTTTCTATGATGTGCTCTCGTCCTTGTGCAAACGTCTTTATATGATGTGCTCGCTCTCGTCCTTATATGATGTGCAAACTTCTTTATATATGTGCTTTTGTACTTATATGATGTGCAAACTTCATTATATGGAGGAGTGGGAGGAACGGGAGGAATGAAATAAAGAGATGAGTAGAACCAAAGGCCAGGGGAAAATCGAACTCACACTGAAAATCACGAGATGAAGTAGGCTGTCATTTGGAGGACGAGTGATTGAGTTTATCATTTAAAATTATCGACTTTATTAAATTATTATTTTGAATTTCATCTTCGTGTTCTATATAATTTACCCGTCGGCAGTGCTGATTGGGGGCTCAGAGCTGTACATCTATTTCGTCAGTAATTTAACTTTATTACTTCACGAGTCAGGGTGGAACTTCCATAATATTTTAATTAATATATTGGAAGTACCCCACCCCAACCTTTGCAAACACTACAATATATATATATATATATATATATATATATATATATATATATATATATATATATATATATATATATATATATATATATATATATATATATATATATATATATATATATATATATATATATATATATATATATAATTAAAGATAGGGATTTATTGTGGATAAGGTGTTTTGGACTTGTTCTTGAAGCTGATGTGAGTTATGTATACCTTCCATAGTTAATCTGCAGAAGAAGATAGTGAAATACCAATAGTCGGCTAGGAAAAAGAGATAGCCTACCATACCAGTAAACTCGTGTTTTCATGGCAAGTAGAATATCTATATAAAATTTGTTTTAAAAAAAACGACTTAGATGACAACTATAATTGCATCAGCCTGTTTAGTACACTATGTTTTGAAAAATTATCATCTTGAAAAAGGGATTGTGTCTGTCTGCATCGTGTGCATCACATGGTGTCAAAAATGATTTTCAGATTTAAAAAAATGCAGGTATAAATTTGGGCATGAGATCGAGAAACGTCTTTTGCTATGAACTGCCTTTGACTTCTCTGGTCAAGTGAATAATATTCTTACGCTTTATTTTCATATAGCTATACAAAAATATATACCGTTTTCATCTCGTGTTTTTCCCCCTTTTTTAAATGATTTTTTTAATGCTAGGCCAGTGAATGCGGCCTTAACTGTCCCTTGCCACCCTACTCTTGAGTTAATGAGGAAAATACTCTTACCGTACGTGTGACACTTGACGCATGCATTTTCACTCACATGGTTGAAAGTTCATACACAAACTGGAGATCATATTATGATCAAAAGGTGTGGTCGGTTCTTTTTATTGAGTGGGTTACATGTACTTTTTGCAAGAAGAAGAGAATGAGAGAAAGACCCCCTGCCTTCGTCCTCTTATTTCCTCGAGTTCTTGTTTGATATATAAATTGTCTTCAACACATCCTGCTTTGCCTAGAAAATAGACAGTTATTTCAAATAATTTAGTAAATGTTGGTCTGGTAAAGAACGCAAATTAGGACCCATTCGAATTACAATATTAGAGACTCAATTCGATGCGTGTTTTTTATGTACAGTAATTGGTCATAAGTTATGTCCTTTTTTAACACTCACATAAAGCTTGGTAATAATAATGACTTTATTTAAAGAGGGTAACACAATTAGCTAAGAACCAATTTACCTTGAGGCCCCCATACAAGGAATTTATTTAATTCAGCAGCATCTCAGAAGCCACTGGATATATTGGGTTTGGAAGATGGAAATAGAGTGGGCATTTCTAATCTCAACTGGAATACTATTCCAGAGCAAAGTTCCAGAGTATTGGAAACTTTTCTTGAATTAGTTTGGGAGTTTTATACTGTTTTGTAGATATTGATCGCAGGTGGGGTGTATTACCAGGTAGCCTATACTGGAGTAGGGATTGTAAATATTCAGGAGCACTATTATTGGATATCCTGTACATTAATTTGGCTTTTCTTAAACATATTCGGTCTTTAATAGGTAATACTTTTAACTTACCAGCTAAATTTTCCTTGCTTTCTGGTTTGATATTAGCCTAAATGATCTTTTCTGAAGATTTTCCAACTTTGATATGTTTTTATCATTTGAATTACCCCATACTGTATTACAGTAGTCTAAATACGGTTGTATGTAACTGTTATAAAATAATTTTCTGTGCCTTTCAGGGAGAAAATGTCTTATCCAACTGAGAAGCCATAAACTTGAATTGACCTTTTTACTGATATGTTTGATATGATCAGTCCATGATAGATTATTATCTACCAAAACACCAAGTAGTCTGTCGTGACATACCATTTGCAAATTTTTATCCTTCCATGTCAGACATAGTTCATTTCTATCAAGATTTTTCCTTTTTTTTTTCCTTGTTGAGATAAGTAATATTTTAGTTTTACCAGTATTTACTACCATGCCATTGCATGTGCACCAGTTTTCCAGCTTGTTTAATGCATTCTGTAAAGAAATTTCGAGTTCATGCTTTGTGTTTTGGATGTCTGATAATGTTGTGTCATCTGCATAGAGATCTGTAGATGATATCGAGTCTCTTAGTAAAAGTGGTAGGTCGTTAATAAATAAAATAAATAGTAATGGACCTAGAATTGAGCCTTGTGGCACTCCATATCTAATTGTTTCAGGTTCGGACAGAACGTTATTTATATAAACATGTTGTGTTCTCTCACTTAAGTATGAAGTAAACCATTTAACTTTTTTCATCGCATTGGTAGATTTTTAGTTTCTTCGAAAGGATTTCATGATCCACCATGTCAAACGCTTTCCTGAAATCTACAAATACAGATCCTATTATTTTACCTTGGTCAAGTGCTTGAAGCCATTTATCAGTTAGGGAGATCAAGGCAGTCTCACATGAATGTTTCTGTCTAAAGCCTGATTGATTAGGGTGTAACAGCAAGTGTTTGGTTAAATATGACATGAATGAGTCATGGACATGTTTTTCAATCAATTTTGACAAGTTTGGTAGTATTGAGATTGGTCGGTAGTTATCAGCATCATTCTTAGATCCAGATTTGTAAATAGGAGTTACTTCTGCAGTTTTCCATATTTTGGGGACAGATGAGGTTGCAATACTTAAATTGATTATGAATGTTATGCTATCTAAAATAGCAGAGGCAGAAGATTTAATGAGTCTTGGACCAATCTGATCAAGTCCTGTAGCTTTCTTGGTATCAAGTTCACTGAGACATTTTTTAACAAAGTTTTTTGATACTGGTGGGATAGAGAAACATACTTCCTTAGAGATTTTGCTGCTGCAGAACTTTTTCAGTTCACTAAAGTTGTTTTCTATCACTGGTTCTTTTAACTTTGTGGAGATACTGGTGAAAAAATCATTGAAAACATTTGCAATGTCAGTTTCATCAGTGACTATGGTGTCATTTACCAGAAGTGAGTGAATTTTATTTGTCTGATTGTTGTGTGTTCTTCCAGTGAGTTCATTGAAGACTTTCCAAATGGAGATTGTGTTGCTCTTTTTGTTTTCAAGCAATGACTGATAATACGACTTTTTAGCTATTTTAATCATACTTGTGATTTTATTTCTCCATACTTTTTATTTTGCATGGTTTCCCCTAGCCTTGAATTGGTCTCGTGTTTTCATACCATCTAGTATTTCAGTAGTAAGCCAATTAGGTTGGATTTCATTTTTTACTCTATGTACTTTCAGTGGTGCACGCTTAGAGACTACATCTATAAATAAGTCAGTCCACACTCTCAGAGCTTCATCTATGTTATCCAAATTTTGGATCATATTCCATGGAACTTTATATAGGTCATCAAGAAACTGTTCTTCACTAAAATGTTTGAACGATCTTGTAAGTGATCGTTTGGTGTGTGTTTTTCTTATTTCTCTGGCATTTAACCTTTCTTGTCAAAAAAGTAGGATAGTGGTCACTAAGACCAACATTTGGTACATTAACACAAGCCACATTGTCTGGAAGGTTGGTATAAATGTGATCAATAAGAGTGCTTGATTTTTCTGTTACCCTTGTGGGCTCATTTACCATCTGGACTAGACCTAATGATTCAATAAATTCCATCCAGTTGTCCCTTATTTGAGTGCTGAGAAGGTCCTTATTTATATCACCAAGTATATATGTTTCTTTCTCCTGTGCCTTTTCCATTTGTTTCAAAAAATCATCATTCCAGATTGTTTTGGAGGAAGATGGCCTATAAATGAAACCAATTAGGAATGATTCTGCATTATTTTGAGAAATTTCCACCCAGACACTCTCAATTTCATGTGACTCCAAGTGAAGTCGCCTTTCTGAATTTACATCTTCTCTAATGTATACAACAAGACCTCCCCCCTCTGTCTCTGCGTAATGGTTAATTGTAGCCTTGACAGTGAAATAGATTATCATTGTGGTTAGCATTTAATTTAGTTTCAGTTAGTCCTAAAATATGTATATTATTTTCTTTAGAAAACATCATTAACTTAATCTGGTCATTTTTTCCCAATATACCTTGTACATTTAGGTGACCTATGTTAAAACCTTTTAAATTTAATATATATTAATTATATTATATTGGTGTATATTTTGATAAAGGTTTTAGAAACTCTGAGAGACATTTTACCAACTCATATATCCAGAATGGTTTATTTATCTTCCTGAAACTTTTGTAAACAAAATGCGAAGATGAATAGGAATCACATGTGCTGAGTTTTACAAAACTTCTCATATTTTAGGCTGATTGAGATTCGATCTTTTAAAGATTTACAGTGATGTTTCGGTACCGTTCATAAACGGTACTAGAACGTACAGATATTCGAAACTTATATATACATTATTTGTCACAAGAAACCTTGACACTGGCTAGGTTAGGTTTTATTTATATAAGGGAGTTATCTCAGATGTGTTTGTGCATAACCAGGTGAGTTGAAAGTAGGAGGTACGAGTGAAACATTTAACTGTCAACGGAGTTGTAGATAAATGAGCAGAAATATCCTTACTGCGGAGAAATAAGAAACGCATACCCACTACAACCCATTTTGTACATAATCCTACCCTAATATTTCTTGCATACTAAGTTATGTTGCCAACAAAAACTGTTATGTCATCTTTGCTTGAAAACACACCGCTCCCAAGCTGTTGTTTTGTATGTTCGTTTTACTGGGGTGAGTGGGGTGTTTGTGGGGTATTTTGAAGGAATCGGAACAGCTTCATTAAATTTGGTATATACATCTCCAAAATTAACCACTTATTGAATATATAGACCGACTTAGAATACAAGATTATAAAAGAACAAAACCAAGTCAACAATAGCATAAAAAAAACAAGCAAATCCAGATTATGTTTTCCTCCACTAACCAGGATGAGGTCATTATCCCTTAAGGTCTGAAATCTGTAGGATTAATGAGTGGAAGGGAGAGTAAAAAGAAACTAATGACCCGTGACCATGATATTGGAGACAGCTCCCCCCCCCCATACCTCCCCCCCCCCCTGGATGTACGCTAAATAATGTAAGATGGACAAATAAAAAATAGGACCACAAATATGACACGCGACATATTTTTTAACGGTCATCAGCTTAGGTGTAGTATGACATTAAATTGCGGTAATGGCGTCAGTTGGCTTTCTTCTTATATGATAAGCAAACAAGCGGATCTAAGGGTCCCCGAGTGGCCGAGTGGTCTAAAGCGCTGTACGTTAAGGATCACTGTCATCTCACCTCTGTCTGCGTGGGTTCGAGTCTCAGATGTAGTTATGTGAGAAAGCTTGCCAGTAGCTTCTCGTGGGTCGATGGTTCTTTCCAGGGGTGGGTGGGTGGTCCTGGGTTCTTCCTCTACCAATAATACTGGCCGCCATGATCGTGTGCTGAAAAATGGCGTTAAACCCTACAACAACAACAACAACAACAACAACGAAGTTTCGTTCCTTAATCTAAGACGGACGTTATACAGTTGAAAGAGACGGGCAAGTGATGTTTTACACGTATACCAAGTTTCATTCCGTACTCACTCTGATACGGTTTTAATGGAGCGGAAGGTAAAGGATAATGAAAGCCTAAAATATTTAGCCGTGAACTTGGCATTAAAATGAGGACGCCCAATGGCACACGGTACACACTGTAGTAGAGACATACAAGTGTACCAGTGTACAAGTGTACCAGTTTATTCCCTTGATCTGAAAGAACTAGAACGTTATACAACGAAAGCGAAGTTTGACCAAAGTGGGTTGGGGTGGAATGTTAGCCTGGGTATCAGGACATCTCCCCTGTACATTCCCCCCCCCGGACTCCCCCCCCCCCGACATATCCCCCCGGACATCTTCCCCTGGACTTCCCCCCCCCATCAAATAGGGAAAGGGGGGATGTCCGGGGGGAGGTCTTCCTAGACTCGTTAGCCTGGTACCCTGGCCTCCAGTTCCAATGATGCTCCTCTCACACGGCTGGGCATTTACAGCTGAATGGTCTATACCGGTGATGGAATTGAAGATAACGAAAATAATACAGAAATACAGTGGCAGTTATATGCTGATGTGTTTCCATCGTTTTTCGGTTGTATTAGTCACAACTATGCCGAGTACAGATGTACTCAGTGCTATTTTCAGCCATTATATGGTTGGAGTGGGGGATCCCGAGAGAGATTTCGTTGTACTTTGATTATGTCAGAGTTTATTTAAATGCAGTTTTATCGACTGCGTTTTACCGTTATTTATCGTTAAGTTCCAACGTTTTATTTTATACTGACTTTCCTGTCATGCAGCATACTTTTTTTTTAAAGTACAATAATGGTGCTGATAATTGGATAGATGTGTGTGGAATTATATTTATTAATGTAATAGATACCTGTTTATGCAATTCGATTTTGGGGAGCTTTACGTTTGCCATTTCTATCTATCAATGTTGGTTGTTTTTTAAAATTCACATTGTGATGTGGTTGCCACGATTGGAAATCTGGATAGGTCAAGAATTAATTTCGCGCTAAATAAAATGCATGCAGAGGAAATGGATCCAAATCTTCAATGGCTAATTCGTTTTTATATAGAAATTATTACATAGACGAGCTGTTTACTGAGCGTGCTCTATCGAAAATTAGATGCTTGGTTTATCTTGTAGCTGCGAAACACTGACGATCTTAAAAGATATTCGTTAAACATAATTCCTTGGAATTTAATATTAGGTTTCTTTATTTAGTAATGGGATGTTGATATTGTGACTTCAGGATAGATAGATAGTACCTGACGTAAAGTAATATTAAGTTTATGCAATATTCTTAACGGGAAATATTGTACATGTATATCAGAGACAGACAACTAACATGCAAAAAAAAAATACTTTCAATTTTCGGAAACGTGAATGAACATATATATACTCATTGAAATGCATCGTGAGCGGAGCATTGTGCAAGGCTAGTGTACCAGGCTACGGAAACGCAGATGCTACGTCGCCGACTTTTCATCAAAAACATGTGGGCACATGCAATCTGTACGTCGTCAAGGAAACATTCTTTGAGAATATTATATTCATCATGGTGTAAATCTATTTAAATCAACAGATTATTCTGACTACAAGATGCTGTAAGAGGATGGTTCCAGTGCTTTCGCGCTATTGTTTGGACAACATTAGCATGTAGACATACGTTGCGATGAACAATAGCTATCAACATTCTCTTTTTGAGATGTTTGTCATATATAGAAATTCACTTTTTAGCATACTTTCAATACTCATCAGCTTAGGTGTAGTATGACATTAAATTGCGGTAATGGCGTCAGTTGGGTTTTTTCTTATATGATAAGCAAACAAGCGGATCTAAGGGTCCCCGAGTGGCCGAGTGGTCTAAAGCACTCTACGTTAAGGATCACTGTCATCTCACCTCTGTCTGCGTGGGTTCGAGTCTCAGATTCGGCGAATGTAGGTATGTGAGAAAGCCTGTCAGTACCTTCTCGGGTCGTCGGTTCTTTCCAGGTTTTTTCCCGGGTTCTTCCTTCACCATTAATACTGGCCACCATATATAGCCTATAGTGTGCTGAAAAATGGCGTTAAATCTTACAACAACAACAACAACAACAACAATAAGCGGATCTGTCGACTGGTAACAAAACTATGTTATTAGTGCCATAGAACATCAAGTGAAGTTACATGTCCAAAGAATGACCACGGTAGCAGACACTGGCTACTGATCCTATGGATATGAACTCTCTCTCTCTCTCTCTCTCTCTCTCTCTCTCTCTCTCTCTCTCTCGTTTATAGGAAGCGAGACTGGCATGTCAACCACTGAGATACTGCGTAAAAAGACTTTGATATCAGATTTTAAATAACAGGTTGGAGAGGGAGTGGATAGTTTTAATACTTATACCTATGGCACAAAACCACTCTTGCTACGGTTATTTTTCCTATTATTGCAATGTAAAATCAAAATGCCATCATCTAGCAACTAATGTTTTCTTTACATGAATGTCACGTGGTGTTTGTGTACGCATTATAATAATATTAATACTGTATAATACTACTATTTATCCCACCCCTTTTGGCACTCGATATCTAGGAGATGACCACCCTCGATATAATTACCCCGGTTCGAGTAAATATAAGTGGTGAAACTTATATATATATATATATATATATATATATATATATATATATATATATATATATATATATATATATATATATATATATATATATTATCTGAGCAGATATATTGAACAAACAAACACGAGCCCTCGTACAGATAAACAAACAATGTAATCAATTACATAAACAACTGTGAAAATTCCTAACATTAGGAATATACGCTTTTTTTTAGAAATAAAACTCACCGAATTACAAGAAAATGCAAATAGATTTAAATGAATAGCCGATCTGTTACTGATAGCCTTAGTTCATCATAGGAGCGAGTGAAACAATCGAAGTCAACGCCTTGTACGATTTTATAACCTGCTGGTCCCCAGTTTGTTCGGCTTCCTCTGTAGCTGTTCAGACTTTGGATCCCAGGATGATACTTTCTACCATCCGTCTCAAGATACTCTCAGAATACGTTTAGAAAGTAAGCAGAACTGCGTCACAGGACTATACATCTCACTGCACTTCCCTCTATTTTTTCCTCAGCATACGTCTCAGGGAAACGCCAAATCATACGTCCCTAAAACTATTTTTTCTCTTTGTGTACTCGTCAATCCAAAACAGTTCGGTGGATTGCTTGGATCACACTTTTTTTACGAGGCAGTTTCTTACAAATCTCACGGAGTCCTCGCTGGTTATTTTCTCTTGCAGAGAAAAGCTTAGACTAATTACAATTCTCGATGAGACGATAAAAAATCAAGGTAATTTTGGGTGTGAACCCCCCTTAACTAGCGTAACCAATCAGATATCTCGCCGCCCCCTTTTACAGAGACACCAAAGTCGGGTTAGCTTGACCTGGTAGTTTGAGTAACAGAATTTCTGCGATTTCTCAATTTTGACAACTTAACCATGAAAATGAAGTTTACCGTGTCCCTAATAGTCCGTCTGGCTACTGTATAAGCAAACGCTTAATTAGAAACAAAATTCGCGCTCATAAGGATCTTACCGAACCAGGTAGTATGACAATATGATACGCGCTTGTCTCCATAAATCTAATTAATGGTTCTCTGGTCTCAACTAATGTATTCTTGATAGATCGTCTGAAATGTATTTTTTAATACTTTTTTCCGATCAGAAAAAGTTCATGCCATTCATAATG
Source organism: Unio delphinus (assembly GCA_029339505.1). Classification (NCBI taxonomy): domain Eukaryota; kingdom Metazoa; phylum Mollusca; class Bivalvia; order Unionida; family Unionidae; genus Unio; species Unio delphinus. Next base: position 1,164,303 of record JAQISU010000227.1, on the reverse strand, counting down.
GAGCAGTCATGAACTAACATATCTTTTATTAGTCAAAATAAACGTGCCTTTGACATTGTCCAACAGAGTATGAAAATATGCGGGAGACACACAGAAACAGGGAAACTGCTTTCATATTTAGAGAGAGCTTTTTTCATTTTTCTATTTCAATTTTAGTATGTATCATGAATGTATTAAAGTAAATCAAGTATGTATGTATGTATGTATGTATGTATGTATGTATGTATGTATGTATGTATGTATGTATGTATGCAAGAATGACCTGAAAAATTATCCATTTCGACGTCAAGAACAGACTTAAATACTATGACGTTTACTTCCTTAATTATCGTCAGCATATTGTGTTTTGAAATTTCATGGTATTATTTTTTATATTCTTCTTATACGTGTTATTAAGTGTTAGATAATATTGTAAAGCGTTTAAAGCTTCTAATGATAGTGCGCTGTACTAAATCCAAATTATTAAAATTATTATTATTTTTATAATTATTATTATTGTTATTATTATTATTATTATTATTATTAGTTGTTGTTGTTGTTATTGTGATAGTGGTGGTAAAAGTATTATATATATATATATATATATATATATATATATATATATATATATATATATATATATATATAGACACACACACACACACACACACACACACACACACACACTATCAGACTTGTATTGATTTTGGCGTAATAAAATCAGCGTAATTTAACACCGTACAAATATGAATTTTCTATAATAATATTAATAATAGTTCCAAAATACTCGAATCACTGCTTTGTTTGGAAAGAAAACAACTTACCAAAATATAGCGACAGGGGGCGGAAGAAAAAGGTGAGATAATCTGTGTAAAATAGGAATATTCTTTACAAATTGACTAAGTTTTGGATAATTTTAAGGTGAGATGCTGAGCTTAAATGGAATTTCTATGGCAAAGAAAATCCTTAATATATCAATGCACCAATTAGATTAACTCTCTGGGGAGGGTTTATTTCGAAATGCAAGCGAAAAAATAACTATGAAACGTAGGCTCTTTGGAATCGACGCCACTAATGCAGCGCGCTTTATCTTCTTTAAAAACCTGATAACGTGCACACAAAGAACACGCGTAACATATAAAATTGATCCTGCGAATACGAAACACGAATGTAGTTAAGCACTGGCGCGTCAGTGTGCATCTTCAGCCTGCCAGATATCCGTTCTTATGTGAATTTAATTTCCATTTTCAGATGGCTGAATCTCTACTAAACGCATTTGAGCAAACTAATAACAATGACATAGGTCTGTATAACTGAGAATAATGTCCTGATATTGTAACGTGCACGCAGATACACAAACTAAACTTGCAAAATGATCTAAAACAATTTAAAATTGAATACCGGTTTTGTGGGTTTAACGCCATATTTAAGCACATAGAGGACATTATATTTGCTGCATGATAACCAACGAAAACCCCAAGGGGAACCTCTAACGCACGGAATGGTATAGGCAAGCTTTATCAATTACACACGTTAGTTAGGCAGCGACTCAAACCAAGCCGGTGATTTGTAATGGCGAGCGCCTATGGCCATTCGGCCACATGGGCCCCTATTGGGATATTGCATAGTAATTATCCAACTTGCAAAAGAGAAGAAAAACGAACACAAACAAAAACTCTGGACTGTTCTCGTTCAACCGTGTGTCTCACGTGGCTTTGAGAGATTTCTGTCAAACTAGGGCTGAGATGCCGATCATTTTAGTTAACTTCTGGTTAAATGAAATTCATGTTTTGTACAGTTGTGACACATCAGGTGCTTGTGAAAGAAAACAATAACGATCAGCCTCCATCTATAGTGAAAGTAAGGAGTCATCGCCCCCCACACACATCATCATCATCACCACCACCACAACCACTGCCATCACAATGCAATGCACCGATTTGTAGCTACTAAACTAATCGGTTCAGTTCAAGGCACTTTTCCAATATAGCTGAGACCTGGAATATCATCACTGTTGCACAAGTGACGTCAACAAGTAACAATATGTAAAGCAGAGATTTTAATAGTTATTAACATAATAATTGCTTGCCAATTTAGGCGAGGTACAAGCAGGGTACAAGTGAACGAATTCAGTTCCAACTCGAGGTAAAGGTAACGTGTACTAATGTAAACCTGATCAGCAAAATAATAGCTTTCATCGTTGAACTATCGATTTTCAAGATAACAGGCTACTACAGTGAACGGCAAAATATATAGGAATTATACAAGATAGCGAAGAGACCGTTCTTATGGCCTAGTGGTTTGAACGTCCGTCTCGGAAGCGGAAGATCCTGGATTTTATCCCCGGCTTATCATGCCAAATACTTATAAAAATGGTACTAACAGCTCCCTCACTTGGCATTCAGCATTAAGATATTAGTGTTAGGACTGGTCGGGACATCACGCCACATGTTTGTGGCATGATGCTCCAGTGCTAGACATCACAACAGGAGTGATGTTATAATAATAACGAAATAAACATAGCAAAGATTTACATATCTTTTATCAGGATGTCAGAAAGCACGTTTTAGCATTGTTTAAATCGAGGAGCGAATAGAAACATCCAGTTGGTTTTGATAAATATTGAGCTGAAGTATTTATTGTACCCCACGAGTCTTTTTCAGGGGCGCCCACATTATTTTTTTCGGAGACGGAGGTGGGGTGTCAAACATGTAATGGTCAGCTATTAAGTTTAACGGATGTAGACCAAAACATACGTATAGGTGAACTCGGGGAAGGAATTGGGGGTGGGGCGGGCGCTCATGGTCTTATTGTAATCATGCCACACAAAATCAAAACTGTCTGACAGTCACCTGACGGCTGAAGGCCCCATGCTGATAATAAGAATGAAAACATTCGTTAATTGTACAGGGAAATCACAGACACTACTTTGAATTTTTTTATTACTATCAGTACTTTATAATTAGTCGTTATCATTTGCAAGCCTAGTCGAGTAAATTTTCTCAATAAGAGATACTTTCATGATAGCGCTACGTAAAGAAGATATAACTTATGCCAGCAATGTCACGCCACTCTGACCTCTTCATTTATTTTTGCGAATCCTCTTCGACCACCCGAGCAACTGTACCAGAAAAAATAAATAGCTGAAGTAGTTATTGTACCCCCCCCCACCCCTCCCAGTTATATTCAGGGGCGCCCGCAGTATTATTTCGGAGACGGGGATGAGGTGCTGTTACTGCCTTCCGTAGATCCTTTCTATGCTGCGCAACCTTATCTTAGTCCTCAACTATTTTCTTTATTCTCAGATGGCTTGCCTGTTTAAAACGATAACCCTATGCTTCTTTTATAGCTTTTGTTGCGGTCATATTAATCTTTATAGTGTCCCCGTATCTTCATGTGTGGGTTCGGTGATAGATGAATTGGGGAAATTTTTGCATTTTTTGTTGTAGTTGTGGGGTTGCTAACCGAACATGGTGGGTATCTGTTCTTTTGCGCTTCTCTAGTTTGAGGTCCTTCTGGGCACATTTAATTTATTTTACCCTCCTTCTTCTTATCTCCGTCCCTTGCATGCCTTGACCCTTGAAAAACCTTAAATGAACTAACTAGATAGCAGATCAGGACCCCATTCTCACCCTTTAATGAACATTAGTTCGATCAAAGATTGGCTATGCGTGTCAGGCATTTGGATGTGTAAGAACAAGACAAAAGCTGCTGAACGGAGTGGCTGAAAGTCTGAAGCTGACTCTAAGCAGTACCTGTAAATGATCCATCAGTTCTAAACTGCACCCTAATTTGAGTTTCTTTCGACAGTCGTTAAGTTCAACATTAATAGGGTTATCGGGTTATGAAAAGTCTGTGTTGTTGAAGAAATCAAAGTTGTCAGGTTTCCATACCACAGAGGCATCATGATATGCATTATTGGCCTCTTTTATTATGTACGTTCTTATGTACGTCTGGAGTTTTCCAGGTCCGCTATAAAAGGGTAAGTATCCATGCTGCTTTTAGACTTTTTCAAGTACAAATCCACATTGCTGAACATGAACGCAAGAAACTGTGGACTTGAACTACTTCTTCCATTGGATTTGTTCTGTCCATTTTGAGAACTCTAAATTTCAGGTATTAGTGACTGTTATCCAAATCGATATAATCATCGGATTGTTCTTTCATTTCAAATTCGATAGGGGCTGAGGTAGTCAAAGACGACCCAAGAATACATTCTACCCAATGGAATTATTGAATCCACATCATCGTGGGTGACATAGTAAACATATCAATTTTAACTTATAACATTATCAAGAATCTTGGTTGATCAATTTCGTTTTCAGTGGTAATCAAGTACCTATATTTTTTGGCTGCGCGTTTTGTTTTCCTTTCATTAACGGAATGTGTTTATCAAGTCTAAAATTTAAAGTGGTTGCGAAGTCTCTTTCTCCCTCGTCCTTTCTGTGCCTTAGACGACGAAGCGATACCTTGGACAGAAATATGACGCAAATTTATAAGGATATATAGGCGACCCTAAATATGTTTTCCAGTTTGAATTAATACATTCAGTGGCGTAGCTAGCGGGGTGCAAGTTGCACTGGGCCCCGTCTTGGGGGAGGGGAGAAGCGCCGGTAGAAGAGGATTGGAGGATTTAGTGTATACTGTTACAAAATGTGCTTCAGAAGAAACAACTAAGTAAACAACTAAGTCCGTGTCAGGATGTCTGGATGATTGAGATTAACTCTGGTTCAGACTGAATGTGGGTCATGCGTACTTATCCAATCACCACGAATACTCGAATACGCCAAATACCCTCCGCTACGCCGGGAGGGGGGGGGGGGAGGAGCGAAAAATATGAACCTTTCACCGGGCGCCGAACACCCTCGCTACGCCACTGAATACATTAGCTCTTATAAAGGCTTCTTTGGGACATTTTCGAATAGGACATTTTTAACAATATTTTTCTTGCCTCCAATCGGAAACGTTTAACTCATGCAATCCTCCAGTCACCATGCTATCATACTAAAACGGATTTGTTTAAGCATATCTCCTAAAGGATGTCCTCCTACATTGGTTAAAATTGATTGGATAATCCTTCCCGTCTAGTTTAACCATGAATTAAAAAGTGCTGCAATCGTTGCGCACATATGTTGAACATTACAACAATACTCAACAGGAACTGTCATGTATAGGTTCCCAGTTGATGATTTATGGTCCAACTTTTCCTTAACTTGATGATTCAGAAAATGGACGAAAAACGTTGTTTGTGTTGTTGTTGTTGTTGTTGTTGTTGTAGGGTATAACGCAATTTTTCAGACCATGATCGGCCAGTATTAGTGGTGGAGGAAGAACCGGGGAAAAGCCATGGAAAGAACCACCGACCCACGAGAAGCTACTGGCAAGCTTTCTCACATACCCACATTGGCCAAATCTGAGACTCGAACCCACGCAGACAGAGGTGAGATGGTAGTGATCCGTAACGGAAACACTTTAGACCACTTGGCCAACAAACATGTGTCTTTGAGTTATTGGTTCGAATATGATATCCACAAGCGGAGCACAATCTCAAAAACATGCTAAGAATGTTTTCTTGTTGAACTTATTTCGTGAAATATTGTTCGTAACAAGATGGATTGGCAAAGGTTCGCTTCCAAGCCGACCAATGAAGTTATTCTTTCCGTCAGGAAGGTGTGGTTTGGACGCTAAACAGCTCCTGCGTCTCTTTCTGCAACAAAGATATTGCTTGATATAAGCAAATTCTTGGTTACATGGCTGAAGTCGTTAGCTTATCCGCGAAATCCTGTGACACTTGTAATGGCATCGAAATGTTTTTGTTTATGACACGTGAGAAATATTTCCGCTTGGGAAGTCGGGTCCTTGAAACACTACAGCTTCACGAACAAACTGAGATATACATTCAACCTAAATGTAGAGCCAATATGCCTTGAAGTTTTTGCATTATAGGGATGCCCTAAACGGTCTCTTTAGAAATATCCGCCTGCTGCAAAAAAGACTTCTGATTCGCTTCGTCGTTTGGCTCTTTCTGATTCTCTAATGCTCGCCAATTGTTTTCCATTCTATGGTTTTGTTCTTCTCGGTATAGGTTCGGCCACGACGATGGTACTGGTAAAACATATCTCGTCTTGTGGGCTGTTAATTTGGAAAGTATTACGTTTGTTACTGCGCATTTCGTTTGTTAATACACGTTGCTGTATGGTCCGCTAGCTCTGTGAGGTGAACTGGCTTTTTCTATCGGTCATATTAAACTCGTCCATGGAATGTTAGAAGTGTTTAGTTTTGCCAATCATTTTGGACGGTGTTAATTATGCAGGTCTACTAGACTAGTTCAAACTGTCGTGATAGATGGAGAGTCCTAATCGATCGTCATCTTTAGCTTCGGGATATTTTTTTATTTCTAGTGTTTCTAAAGGGTGGCTCCTCCTACTAGGTCTAATTCCTAATAGGTAGAACTCTCCCAACCCCTCTTTTCTTTCTTCTTCTTCTTTCTTCTTCTTTCATTGGTGACCATTGCCACTGGTCTCCTTGTCACGTGTATGATATATGTTTTTGTGCTATATTTGGTGTATGCTATAGACAGTATTTTTTGGGACGACAATTTATTTCTTATGAAGAAAGAAAATTTCTCTTTTTTAAAATTTGTTTATTTAATTTTATTTGAACTTTACATAAAATTAATTTCTTTATGGATATTTTTTTCTTCTTCTGAGAAACGGTGTGTTCAATCATGTTTAATTTTAAAAATAAAATAATACTCTAGTTTTCTAATGTATTTAGCGCGTGATCATGTGTGTCATTTCTCATAAATTTTAAAATAGGCTATTTTATCATGTCACATGTAGCCACACTCTTTTTATTTTTCTTATGTTTCTCCTATAACCTGAAAACTTCTTGTCTTCTTTACAGTTTTGCCAATTTGTTTTGTTTGTTATTATGTTTCTCTCCTTGTTATATCCCCATCTCTTCCGTAGGGAGGAGAGAAAGAGAGATTTTGTATTAACGATAAATGGTATATTATAAGTGAAGGAAATTATAGATACAGAAGAATAAGAATGAGTCTTAAAAAATATAGCATAATCTAAACTCCTACTATTTTTACTTTATATCTATATTTTAATTTAGAGGTATGGACTTTGCAGTCGCAAAATAAAGAATTCTTATTATTATTCTAAAACCACATATTTGTGTCCTGTTTGTCCATGTTCTGCAAGAGTTTTTTTTTCAGGGGCTCTTTTCCAGACCTGTTCACTTTGCTTAGCGCCTTGTGACATAGTTCTGGAATGTCTACGTCCCTTACTTTCCATCATGCAGATCCCTGTCCCTTTACCTAGTCTAAGTGAGAAAAAGAAAAGAAAGAAAGAAGAAAACATTAATAAAGAGAGAAAGAAGGTGAGTTATTTCCCTATTGTTGTTATTTGTCCACAATTAAACGCTGAATTGTAATAAAAATTGTAATTTTATATAAAGTTTTCTTTTTGAAGTCCCCATCTAAGTATAGTATATTTTCTTTTTTTTATATATATTTCCAGTCTTTATTTATTTCTGTAATTAAATCCCGACTTTCTTTATCTAAGTTGTTGTATTTTACTATTAAATGATGTTTAGTAAATGTTTTCTATTACATAGTGGACATTTCGGCGATACTCTGATCAAGTGCATTCTCACTGCTACCTCTCCCATCATGCATGTATTTGAGGCAGAGTCTTTGTAATTTTAGAGAGCTCAGCTTTTCCCAGTTTTTCCATGCCTTTTCCCATTTTATGTACATCTTTTTTGAGTTCTGTTTTACTTTTTATTCTTTAAGTTGTATCTTCTCTAATCCATTTGTATGCCTTGTCTTTATGTTTGTCCCAAAGTTCTTATCTGTCTCTGTATTGTGTCAATATATCTTTAATTTCCCTAAATTTCCTTGGGACGTCTAACTTTAAAAAAATAAACGTATATATATATATATATATATATATATATATATATATATATATATATATATATATATATATATATATATATATATATATATAGTCCCTCCCAAGGTGTTTCTGGATCTTTGTTTATCATTTTAAACCTATTGATGATGTTTGTTATTTTTAGCCATATTGGATTTGGTAATACAATCCCCCTCCTTTAGCTCTATAGAGCGTTTCTTTTTTATGTAATGTGTTTTATATGCCCATATATTATTTATTATATCACTATCAATTATTTTTAGATCGTTGTTTTAAGATCAATAGATTTCATTTATATTGGAATACATGTATGTTTTTCCACTTGGGCTCTCTCCATTAAACATAATGGTCATTTTTTTTTTCTCCATATGTTTTTCGTTATGCTTTGTAATTTTCTTGCTCTTCTCCTTTTCCAAAACTAATTCCTAAAGTTTTACTCTTTCCTTAAATAGGTGAGTGGTTATCCTGGGTGATTTCCTCTCCATTTTCTTATTTTGAGTATTTCTGTTTTATCGTGGTTAATCTTTTACCCGGATGCTTTTCCGAAGCTCTCAAATTCTTTTTCCAGGTATTGATAAGAATATGTGTCACTTATAAAGTTCGTGTTATCGTTTGCATGTTGAATCATTTTTACTTCGTCCCTTATATTTGGGGTTTTATACCTAATATCTCTTTATTAGTTCTTTTTTTTATACCTAGGATTTATATTGGTATTACGTATAGTAGCATTAATAGTGTACTACCCTGTCTAACCGATCTTTGTATTTCAAATTTCTCCGTTGTCGCCCTATTTACCTGTATTTGTACAGTTATGTTATTATACACGAGTTCAGTCCATTTTCGGAAATTTTCTCAAAAGCCGAATTTTGTGAATTTTTTTTAACGTAGTTATATGTTCTTATATGTCGAAATCTTTTTCCTGGTCAAAAAGTACTATAGCATTTATATTTATACCAGTTCTTATGCTCATTATATTGTTTTGTATGTCCCTTCCTTTCGCCCCACAGGTTTGATTGCTGTTTATTTTTTTGGGCATTGTACATTTAAACTTTCTGCTAATAATTTATTTAGTATCTTATAATCCTGATTAAGGAGGGAGATGGACTACCAATTTTTAAATAGCTCCTGTATGTCCCCTTTCCCTTAAACTATTATTCTTTCCTTCATTCATTTGGTCATTTCATCATTTCTTAAAAATAATAGGCTTTCTAGAATTGGTGACAGCTCACCGCCATTTAAAAAAATTTTAAACATAGAATGCTGCGGTCAGTCAATCTCTACCTGGGAATTTTCATAATGCTTCTTCTCTGGTCCAGCGTCTCTTTTGTAACCGGAAGACATTGTAAGAATCACCAACTGGTCTTATGATTGTTGCATTTATATTCGTTATTTTATAAATGAAATGTGTACAATATGCAACTATATAACAAATTCAGCCTTCAGACTGTCTTGACACTAATTGGCGTATATTGTCGTGTACATATATAAGTGACACATACACACCACAGGGGCTTGTATGGTTGCTTACAAATTGACCTGTCATACATGTATTATATCATATAAATGACAGGTCAATTGTAAGCAAAGATACGAACCCCTGTGGTACACAACACTGCCACCCTTATCAACCTAAAATATATATATATATATATATATATATATATATATATATATATATATATATATATATATATATATATATATATATATATATATATATATATTACGTCTATAAAAAAAATATTCGATGTACACATTCATAGTTTTATATTTTGCTTGTACAGAAGACAATGCAACACTTCTAAACAGAAATCAGAAATAATAAACAAAATATACGTAAACAAAAACGGTTTTCAGTATGGAACAAATAACTAACGACACCATACTGTTAGTAAGTAGTTTGGCGGGAAGTATGTCACTTAGCTTGTGACGTCATGCCAACCCAACCTATAACAAGGCATACAAATGAGCCAATGGAAAGTGTTGCAAGTCCCGGATTACCCATTAGGCAGAGTAGGCAACTGCCTATGGGCCTCGCGACTTTTATGGGCCCCATCAGGGGCCCCCATGAGACCGTGACCGTGGGTCTGGGGCCCCAAAAGTTTGACTGCCTATGGGCCTCCACGGTGCTTAATCCGGCACTGAGTGTTGCTCATTGCGTGACAAAGGTGCGCATAAAATAATAGTTATCGTGTGAATCTCTCTAAAATCACGTGCTTATATTTTTCGGCTGTTTCTTGAGTATGGTGATTACACGGTTATAACATGTTTCGACAAATGATGTGACAGTTACAGGTCACATAAGGTCAGCTCCAGCACAGGAGTCTGACGTTTTATCAATAAAGTACGTCGACATCTCTAAAAACATGAAATCACATTATCGATTATATAAATGAAAAATATAGCCTATATGGTGATTTCATGTTTTCTGAGATTTCGCCGTACTTTATTGATAAAACGTCAGAATCCCGTATTTTGACTGAGGTACATGTAGCATCATTGTACCTAGACTGTTGTACGTACTTTTTTTATCATTACAAGTTGACACATCTGTCACATATATACTGTTGTTTTAATGACGTGTCCAGTTGCCAGAACCTTATAGTGAGATTGAGTCTTCATCAGTAACCTTGTATGTCTGTGGCTTTTCTGACCTTGGTTTTGCATAGTTGGGTAGTACTTACGTTGGTAGATTTGATTTCAATACGAGAGTCTCATTGTGCATGCCTTACCCATGTGTTTGTATCCAAGACCCCATAAACACTTTTGACCCTATGCACAATTTGGACCTCTAAGTACCATCCCCGTGTTAAACATATGACGCCTACATACTTTTGATAGGACATCCAAATAACATTTCCGTGTAGCAGACAGGCACTTTAGAATTATGATACGAATCCATTCTTCCCCACTCAACTACTACTGATCCTGTCAGACCTGCTTTGCCGAAAGTTTAAATGCAGATACAATGTGAGTGACCGGGCAATCTCGTGAACTACTGAAAGAATATTTCCGTTGAAAATATCCAGCCATACAGAGATGAAATAACAATGGCTGAACTCAAAGGTACCCTTTGCAAATGTTATAAATTATGCAACAATGACTGTTTTAACTATATTAGTACTGTAAAAATAAATTATGTTTATATAATCCCCTGAAAGTTCACTGGCGCCCATTAATTTTTCATGACGTAATCATAAAGTAAATGTATGGAAATATCAACGCTAGGTGGGTTGGTGGTGGCAACATAATTTTTACGTCACAGGGATAGAAGTTAACACTTTTGGCAAAAAATAACCCCATCTGCAACTGCTTTTAACCTGGAGAAAAATAAAGAAAGGCAACTGTTGAAAAATGTAACTGAACCATACCCACGAAATTGCAATCAATTAAATCACAACTTATTAATATATAAATTGCAACCCTTATGGAGAACATGTGACATTATATCATTCGAAGGACAATTAGGTTGATTTTAAAGAACTGAACGTCATTTGAAGCACCTTTTCTCTGTGAACTGATACTGTCACCATTCATAGACACGATATGTTGTAAGTTAACGATAGTTCATTTTAAAATTACGAAATGTCGTTACTTCTGAAATAACATGTTATTAACCGTAAAATAACAATGCTACAATTAACACTCAAATCCAAAAAGGATAACTTAACACTTTTCTTTTTAAATAATCTATCTCAATTACTTTTCTATATGGGAAGTAATTTTCAATAATTATTTATTTTTCTAACTCAATTCATTTAAACAATATTTATGTGAGGGATAGGGCAGTAAAGTACTTGATCTTGTATTGTTTATATGTTCGCAAATTGAGCCATGTATATATTGCTGTTTTACTTCGCCATGAATAGTATTGTGGG